>VXAA01004761.1:110534-131361 GCA_013399115.1 Anseranas semipalmata
CCCCCCCCCCTTTTTTTTTTTTTAATAAAAGCAAAGCCTGTGTAGCTGGGGATTTAGGACAAAACCTGAGAGGAAGAAAAGGAGAAAAGAACCATCAATGAGTCTTTGAAACATGGTAGACACAGAAGCTGGTCTGCAAGTGGAACACTTGCAGCTGGTAGGAACTGAGAAAACACAGCACAGCACAGATAAGGGACCTCATCAAGTGCCTGCTTTGAATTGAGCAGAGAGATGGTCTGAACGCCGTTCCCCCTTAGCCCAGAAAAGCATACTCCTTGCCAGCATATCCTCCTCCTCTCAGAAGCTCCATCACTCCCAGCTGAGACCTTTCCACAACACAGATTTGATTGCAACAAGAGTGTGCATGTCTCTGGGTGAACCTTACTGTCACAGAGCTCTGTAATAGGGGAAAACAGGGCTTTTCTACTTCCTGCTTTAAGGTGCTGTGCATCACTGCAATATGATGTTCTGAATGGCAGCTCATTTTCCTTACATGCAGCAAGCTGCCCTGGCCTCTGCCAGTTTGGTTTACTTTGATATTTTATCCATCTAAAGCTCTATTAATCCGTTATATTCCTTTCAATCATAGGGATAATCCTTTATGCAAGCAGAGCTCCTACAATTGAAGTCCTCATTTTGCTTGAAGCAGATTAGCTTTACAAGACTATCCTGTGTGATACACAGGTAATATTTTTAAACTCTTGCTTAGTTCCTCCATTTTTTTAATTTTTTTTTTTTTTAAATTTTAGCTGCTGCACAAACATGGGACTTCTTTCTTGGGAATCTAACTTCAGCCACATATGCAGGTTAGTGCTTCAAAATGGTAGTTAGGTGCACAAAGTTCTTAAGGTACTAAATCATATGGATTCCAATAGGAATAAGGTACTTTGCCTGTTGAATTACTTTTGGAAAAAAAAAAAAATCTGAAGAGGCACCTCAAAAGGGTTTCCACATCTAAATACCTTTGAACATTTACCCTCTGGGGCCTGCTCCATGCTATGTAACTATTACAGGTCAGTTTTATAGGTCAAAAGGTTTTGGGGATGATAAAATCTGACAATTACACTACTGCAGGAAAAAAAAGAGTTGTTTTTTTTTTTTTTAAAAAAAGACTTCTTAAGAAACTTTTTTTTGTGGGGAGATAAAAGCATATTTTTGAGAACTGCCAAATACAGAAGAGAACCTTTGCCTACTTGATTTTACCTACAGAACAAACCGAACAGCAGCAGTGATGTCAGAGGTCAAAAAGCATGAGTCAGACTCAAAAAAAAAAAAAAAGCCTGTTTTTTCTTGAAGAGAAAAACAAACTAAAGAAAACAACTCCCTCGCCATGATGCAATGTGTTGTATTTGCATCTTTGTTTCCTTGTCAGGCCCATGTGGGTGTGAAGGACTTGCCAGCTCTCAGACATCTCACAGGAGTTGGCTCGGGTCTACTGCAGGCAACCTCAGCCCATGCCTCCGTGAGTACACATACATCATTGGTCCCCACACCAGCCTGCGCCCACATCTACCCCCACACAGGAGGAGCTAGGGGACACTCACCACAGCTGGAGGAAGAAGAAGGAGCCCCAACACTCTATGAGCTTGCACCCACTTTCCAAACAAAGCACAGAAAAAAAAACAGGAAGTAGGAGGCAGGCAATTAACTCCAGCAAGCTCAACAGCAGAAGCAGCATAACAAGCTGGCGGGCTTTATCTGTTCCAGCTGCTTCATGGGAGGGTTTCATGTCCTGCTGAGGACCTCCAGGTGGGTGTGTTGGCTAATCAGGAGTTCCAATTAGCTGCTCTCCATCCAAGCCCTTGGTAGCCAGTGAACTGGAGATACCAAGCAGGTGACAGGCTCCTAGGAGCTGATTCCAGCTGTAGCCCAAGGATTGTGGGGTGAGAAGGGCTATTGCAGGAGCATAGCAAAGGTTTTCTTGTGAAGTTGGTGCCATAGCCTTGGCTGCAGCTCTCCTAGGTCTCCCCCATACCTCAGTGCCTCCTCTAGCTCTCTTGTGCTGTCTCCTGTTGGCACTCTTAATTCCCTCACTGCCCTTTGCAGCTCCCAGTGCTTTTCAATCATTCCCTTTTTCTGGCCTGCGAGCCAGACAAGAGACAGCTCTGGGATGCTGCGGCATGTTGTGGCAGGAGCTGGCAGTGCCCATCAAGGGCACTGATTTGGGTCCCTCTTCTGCACCTCGTCCCTGATGCTCATGTCTCTTGCAGGCACATCCTGTTTTTGAGAGTTCTGCCAGCCACCCCTGGGGCTGGTCAGTGCTTCAAACACTACAGACAGCGTTTGTTCAGGAGGTTTTTGTGTGCTTGGAAAAGTTATTTTACCCTTGAAGATGACACCCACTCGTTCATGTACACACCCTTAGCTGCAACACACCCCGTCTTTGCCAATAATTACTGTTATTTACATATACCTTAAGAATATGTAGCAGATGAAAAACACAAACAGTCTTCAAAAACCAAGGCAGTTGCACAGATAAAAGCTGTTGCACAACAAGCATTCACATCACCTGAGGTGTGGAGTCTCCTACTGCTTGTGTACCAACTGCTTCCACCTGAACCCCTTTATATTAAGCATAATGACAAGAACAACTTGCCTGTTCTGAGAGCCTGGAGTTTTGAACTTAAAATTACTTTAATTTTTAGGAAGGTTTCTCTGCTTTAATTCTTCTATAAGCCAAATTAAGGAGCATCCATGGTTTCTGTTTCCTTATAAGAGAGTTCTTTTTATATCTAAGGTAACACGTTTTTTCAAACACATGAATATCAGAACTCCTATTTTTCCTTAAAAGGTGATGAAAAATACAAGCTTTCCCACTTGAGTAGCTCACTGACAGTGCTCATAAGAGGAAGGCTTCCACTACTGAGTTCTCTTCCTTCTTCATTTCCAGTTGTGCTTTGCAACAATCTTCTCTGCAGCTGTCACTGGTAGATAAAAGTGACTGCATGTCTGCACATTTCAGTAAGCTGTAATGCTATCTGTAGGAATTGATTTGATTGTTCATATACACATTCTCCTTCACCACCTGAACAAGCATGTTTGGATTCGCCCACAGGGTGCAGTGCTGAGACTGACATACATTCTTTTGTGGGATTCAGTCTTGACATCTACAGTAAGGATTTAAATCCGTTCTGTAGACCTACACTAAATTATACTATTTCACAGAAGAACCAACACAATCTGAGTACTGCAGGCAATTGAACAAAGAACTGCGACTCAGCACCAACTGCTGAAAGGTTTATGACTCTTGGGAGTCTGAAACAAAATTGTAAACTCTGAGGCAGTGTCTCTGAAGAGTCTATTTAATATGTATACAAGACTGCACTGTAATGCCTGGTTCAATAACCACTTCCAAGCAGAAATGTCCAAATCAGCTCATGAAATCTTGTGAAGTCAGAAAGAATGCATAGCAGTTAGTAGTAAAAATTGGCTTCAGATATTAAGTATTAGGACTGTAACTGCATCTTGCTCTACACATACCTTTTGTAAATACATACCTCAGTTCTTCAGGGTGGAAATTTCACTTCATTTAAAGTAATATGAAAGTGATTTCTGTTAATTTGGAAGGTGGCAGTTAAAAGCTTACAGGCAAAAAGATCACAAGTTCATCACTACTTGTATTATTTCCTCTACAAATTCCCCCATTCATTGCCTCTTAAAGTCAAAAGCTATCATCAGAGTTCCTTTTAGACGTAGCTTGCATTTAAACAAAAGCCTAGAGCAACTCAGGGGTTTTTTTGCTTTGGTTTTCAAAGTGCTCTTGCAGCATAGCTTTTTGTGTTTAACATATTTCAGTAATGAATTCCATGTTTTTTTTTTCCCTGGGCTTAAGATGGAGAACAGCTGATAAAAGCCCAACATCAAATACAGGCACTACCTTAAAAGACAAGAACCAGACCACTGTAAGTTTTAAAAAAACAAGTATGTTGGATTTTATTTTTTTAGACCATTAAAAAAAAAAAAGAAAGGATTTAAAAAACATTACCATCTCATATACCCACTATTCCATAAAAACATACTGGTTTATTGAAGCATATGCATCATGTGTTCTCTTATAACTGGAAACTTACAAAACGGCTTGTATCTGTTGTAATTTCTTTTCTTCAGATAGGGCTTCTGTTTATACAGGGCAAAATGTGGCATTTTCAATACTTTTGTCGAGTTCCCAGAGGTTTTGAAAGGTCATGGCAAGCAAAACTACTGTTTGTGTTGCATTCACAACTACCTTCTCAGAGAGCAAGCAACATGTTTAAATTCTCTCCTGCTTTGTATTTTGCCAGATCTTTGGCTGAGGTCCTATTAGGATATCTCAGTAGCAAATAAAGGAGTTAAATAGTGAAGATAAGCAAAGACTGTTGTTGAAAAGAATCCTGTATCACAGAAAAAAATCCTTAAGATATGTCATTTACTTCAAGACAACTGCACTCTTAATCATTTGGAAATGTATCCCCAGGTGTGTTGCATGCATTACATGAGCAAGTTTCCTTCCCTAAGTTTCCTTCCCTATTGAACAGCTACTGTATGAAAAATTAAAAAGATTCTACCAAAAAAAAACCCAAGTCCAAGTCTTGCAGCCTTATTTAGGACTACTTAGGAGTACTGAAAGCTTTCTTTAAAACTGTTGAACTGGACAGCTGCAGTAGATATCATCGCTGGCAAGAACTGAAGTAGTAGTGGTAACACATGCTAGGCTGCTGTGGGTTTTTTTGGTTTTGTTAGATCAAGGAAATGCTTTAGGTTATACCCAGAAGTACAGGAGTATGCATCTTCGCTTAATACTAAGGTCAACTTTAAGATGCCTCAAGTAACATTGACCCCATGTAGAAGGTAACTGCATGCTTCTCAATTGTGCTGCTCCATCAGCCTCTGACCGTGGTACAAGCTTCCTGGGTGCAAATGTAACATTCCCTTACACTAACCAGGAGACATGTGGGGGCTGAGTCAGTCCATCAGTGAAGCTAGGTCAGGAGGAATCCAGCAGAGAGGTGATGCACATCTGCATCTCATTCAGCCACAACTGAACAAGAAGGGCCCCTGAACAAAGACTGCATTTTCACTGTGGTCATGTAATTAGAAAAAGGGGAGAAATCCTGATTTCTAATATTAAAAACAAAACCAATGCTATCTTTCTGGGGAAGAAATTCCAAACAATAGCATCTCTCCATATTATACCTCTGTGTTTAGACATGAGATGTCTTCTGTCTGTTGTAAGATATCCTTTGCCCCTAAAGGGCCCTTTAAGTCACTATGCTGATAGTATGGAGTGTTAATAAAACCCAATATCCTTTGGAGACAAGTGATACGGGCAGGGAAGATACAAAAGCCGCTTAGCACATTTTGAAATCAAAACAGTACTTCATTAAAAAGAGACACATGAAACAAGTCAATATTTATTCTTTCTTCTCACTATCCTCAGTGATAGGGTCAGCAGGAGGCTCTTCAACTGTTGCACTATTGCTCTCTGAACCAGTGTTGCTATCACTGGTTCCTTCCTCTGCAGTGCTATCAACCCCTTCTTGGCCACTCTCCTTGTCATCTGGGGTAGATGTTCCTTCTTCACCATTCTGCTGGTTTTCTGTGCTCTCTTCTGGGTGAGGCTCTTCTGTAATAAAATATTTCAGTGTCACTTACCAATATATTTGTTTAGGTTGTCTGATTAGAATTTAGGAAGAACTAGAATCTGTAGTAAATCCAAACATTTCATAACAAGTATTTCTTTTACTTAGAATGTGCAGTAAGAGGCACAGCTCTGGAAGACCACTCAGTACTTAGAATGTACATGGTCACGCTCCATGGCATCCTGAAAGTCAGTGACAGCTGCCTGACCTCAGAAGTCCAGACACAAACATTGTGCCTCATTACACTAGAAGCACTAGAATTCAAACTCTTCCATTTTCCCTTACGCTGTTACAGCACTATCACCTAGGATCCTTGCTAGATGTTGACAACGGGACAAGGAAACACTCTCAGTTGCTCCGAGCTAACTCTTGTCTAAAAGATGAGTTAGGTTTAGAAAGCATTCAGAAATTCATTTTTTTTCCTTGGGTATATTTAAACACCAAGTATTACATACTGGCTTTGTGATATTCTCTACCCTTTTAAAAAGGAACAACTTAATGAGAAGAAAGCAAACATCTGTGTTCACCAAGATGAAGCTAACTCTTCTGAACGTTCTTCTGAAGAAGCCTTCCTACTAACAGCAAAAATGTAGGGTACTCTTGGGCTAAGCTGAGCCTCTGTAGAGATACTCTAATGCTGATCCTTTGAGGATTCTTAAAGCGGTCTTCACATGCAGTTACCTGTCTCCACTGGAGCACTCTCCTCTTCTTTCTTGTCCTCCATCTTGTTAGCTGCCTGTTCTTCCTCAGGTGCTATGTTATTTTGACTGCGTTCAGCTTGCTCAGCTGCTTCTTTTTCCCTTTCCTCCTGCCTCTTGCGAGCTTGTTCCTCAGCTTGAGCAATTTCAGCTGCAATTTTTTCCATATCCACTTCTACCTTCAAGCTGCATAACTAGCAATTAAAAAAAAGCTCTTTTACTACCCCACTTACATTGAAAAACAAAATAATTATTAGTTCAGTATTTCTACAGGCAGCATAACTATTTTGATTTGACAAAGTTTATATTAAAAGCTTCAGTAACTACACAGGGAGAAATAAGCATATTATCAAAAAAGGCTAAAGAAACAATCTAAACCCTGTTTTTGAATGAACCAAGGACAGAGCAATATGTTCTTTATAGTGGCTTTAGGCCACTTTCCTCGAGCTGCTCCCTGGTGAACTCAACTACTCAAGCCTGCAGGCACTTTTAAAGTGTACTGGCTGAATATAACCACTAAAGGTCAATGAAGGAGCATGCAATAGTAAAAATGCTGTGTGCTTTCTAACAGCCACACACTTCACCAGACCTAGGACACCGCAGTCATCTAATTATACATAATTCAATAGAGAACCAAACAGAAGTGGGCAGAGTATTTGTATAAATGGTTAACTAGTAGATTCCTCAAAATAAGTGGAGAAAAGTGAGAGTTGTACCCTTTTGAGCTCATTGTTAAAGGATTCTGTGCTTTCCAAGAATTTCCTCTTCTTCTCCTGGTGACGCTCTTCAATTTGCAGAAGCTCAGCTTCCAGTTTGCGCTGGAAATTAAATAAATGGTAAGAAGCTTACTATGCAGTCATCTGAAGAACTGGACAAAGTTTACTGGGCAAAAATATTTAGACCAGTATTTTAAAATATACTTATGTTTTAGACACCCTTATGCCAAAATGTTTTCCTTGATCTAACACCCTATAGCTAAGAAGTTTGTATAAAAAAAAGTCTGAATAATAAATTGGTCTGTGTAGTAATTCATATTGTAATTCAGGCATATTGTCAAATTTAAACAATATGTACTCAAGGTGAACAGTTCATCTTCCAGCATAAAATCTACATGCTTTCTTTCATATTATACACCTCATAGTATGCACATAACACTTCAGTTGCATACTCTAATGCAAGAAGACCACAATTCAAGGAAAAGAAGCCCTACCCCCTCTTCTGTGATTTTCAAAAAGTGACAAATCTCTATGTTATTCTGGTCAAATTTCAGTTTTCTTTGCCTACACGTATACTTAGTAACAGAGTTCTTTTGTTTGGAAAATATGGGCGTATGCCCATTCAAAGCTAGCTGAAATGTACAAATGTGACCTCACTAGATTTCTTTGTATACATTTACTTTTCAATGAAAAATGTTACAACAGGATTTACTGTGATAAAGAATTGTAACAACCAAGATTACAGTCCTAAGCCAACTGAAAGCCACAACTATCAGAACCTATTAAGCTGAAGATTTACTGTGTATAAAGAAGGTTATAATAATGAAGAGCTGTGGATTTACTACTTAAGATGTCCTAAAGAACAAAACACAGTTTAGCATAATTCTCAGTAACAGAAGAGCACAGAAGGTGAAGTCTCACATCTTGCCACTCCCAAGAAAACCCAGAGGTTAGCTATTAGAGCGTACAGAACATTGACACCCAACAAGAATAGTCATGTAGATGATCAAATGATCTGAGACTTGGCGTACAGCCTAACACCATTATGTTTTAGCTGCCTTCATATCATCTTTCTTTACCTGGTGAACCATTAAAGATTGAACCTGGCGTTTAAGAACTTGCATTCTAGCTGTAGTGACAACAGAACGGACATCAGGAACCACACTTTCACTCAGTATCTCACTGATGAGACGATGATTTCTTTGGAAACGAGCTGTAGCTGTGTGCTTCATAGAAAATCCATCGTCGTAATCTGAAACAAGTTTTACGTGCAACTGCTTTAATTCCACAAAGTACCAAGGCTAACGAGACTGTACCAATGTCACCACTAATTAAAAACAAAACAAAAAAATAACACCAGTTTCTGTCATGTCACAAAGTTCATACCAACAAATATTTGATTAAACAACATCAGGTAATGAGAAAAAAAGAGTGTGAGGATAGAACGCCATTCACCCTGGCATAGCTATGGCAGCTATTTTACGTGCATCTCCCACATGTCTGAAATTTGGATTGACCTAGCTATTTCCTGTGGTGTTTTCCATGTTTCCAGAGTAAGAGGAGCTATTAATAACCTGAATAAAAAAAACATTCCTGGTTAATCATGTTACTAGAAAAATATCCACTGCAAAAAAAAGCTTACAATACTAACAAAAGAGAGTCCTTTATAAATAAGCTTTGTACCACTGATCAAAATGACTTATTTTTTGGAACACTGAGGAATGAAAGCATGAGGTAATGTGACATTTAATCTGCAGTAAATTAATGTAATAAGTGTATTCTACATTTTTTGGGGGTACAAATGCACTTTTCCAGAGAACAGCTACTGAAAAAAAATACACTTCAGGAGAAAAAGTATACATGCACATAGGTCAAGAGCTCGTTGTTTTATAAGCTTCTTGCAGAGAAAAGAAATTGACGGCAGCCCAGCAGGAACTAAACAGTCTTCTTTGACATGCATCTAGAGGATTAACTACACAAGAAGATCAAAGAATTTAACAGGTCAATTTTTTTTTCCCCTGACCAAATTAAAAGAGCTTCCAATTTATGGCAAGATACTGAACTTAGACATTAGCCTAGCTACAGAATTTAACATGAACTACAGTATTATGGACTGTACTAGGTACTCATTTTAGAAGTAAAAATTCAGTTTGATGCTACAAAGCAGAACAAAATAACATCTGAAACTACAAAGCATGCTTCCTGCATGCACTCGAAAGCTTCTGGCCTGCAGAAGACAGAAGTCTTGCTATGCTGTGACTTTCTAAATTTGTTCAGAGAGCACGTAAAGCCTTTCAATATAATAAAAAAATGAAACCAGAGTCTGCAGTTTTGGTATAAAGAACTTATCTCAGGTTCAAGAAATTCAAGTTGAACTAACTAGAATTTAAAGCAGAGTAATTAAACAGCATTAACTATTGGTGAGAGAATAAACTTAGAAGAAACTTCTGTGAATATAACTCAAATTTAGTTGAGTGTTAAAATGCGCTAATTGACAGGTTTTAATTAACTGGGATTATCTTTCAGAATGATGTCATTTAGTGAAGTCCAGAAGCTGAATTTATTTCACATGAAGTTTTCGTAATGGAGATTACTCTCCAACTACTCACAGCTCTTAAGAACAATCCTGATATATCATGCCAGAAAATATTACCAAAGAAGCTTTCATTAAAGTAGTTACCTGCTTTATTTTAAAGTGCTATGTTTAATTTTTCATTGAGATACCTGATTAAATGAAGTGAAAGGAGAAAAAACAGTGGGAAGACAATAGATTTGCAAGAGACAAAGAAGTATTAAGTAAATCGGTCTCCTTGGTAAATGTCTTTGTCCTCTTAACAAGATTCCTTTCATGCTACAAGCTCTTGATCCTAGTGACATGCAGGACAGACAGCAGCTTTTCTGCCACAGCAAAGAATTTGCTGTTTCATCCCAAATACGAACAGATCCAGATCAGTGCTAGGTCAGCTGGCTCTGCCTGAGTTAATTTGGCCCAGGTAGCACGGAACAGAATTTAAAGTTCCCAAATGCCAGCTGCTGGAACACTAAATATATTTACATAAATTTTGCAGTTACCTCACACAGGCAAGTGCTGTTTGTCACAGGCTTTATCTCAAGAGTGTGCTTTTACAAAAAGGAGGGAAAAAAAAAAACAAGGGGTGTAACTGAGTAGATTTTTCACCCTCAGGTTTCAACAAGTATGTATTTGGTCATGAATTTAAAAGTAGACATTAACTATATGAATCTAATTTTTCCCACTGGGTGGGGTGCATTTCCTTGCAGTCAAATAAACTTTCAGAATTTTCTCATCAACTTGTCAATAGCAAGGATAACTCTTCTTTTCTAAACAATCTCAAATGACATTTGTTGAACATGTTCTTAATCATACCAGAACTCTACTTATCAGAAGTATGTGCTTCTGGTAATAACGCACAAAATCCCATTCAAGCTGGATTAAATCAGGCATCTAATCATCTTGCAATTCATATATTAAAGCCATTAGAGAGTTTTAAGCAGACTTGATTTCTTTTGAACTGTAAGCATTACTTCACACACAATCAAGGGCTAGAATAATTTTTATCATTGGCTTGCCACCTTAGCTTTTGGAAACAAGACAAAGTCAGCTGTTATCTGTATGAAATAAAAATGTAATCATGAAAATTAGTATTGAAGATACTAAAATAGAAAGGAAGTCATGTTAAACATTGTGAAGGTTATACAGATGTAATTTTCCATATCTGGCATGAATTTCTCTATGCCGTAGGCCCTGTAATGAGACTGTCTCACTGGATGTGCATACAAATTCCTTTCCGCTTACCATCTGGATCTTCTGCTGGCTGTATACTCATGTAAGGTTCACCTTTCTCCATGCGTGACTGCCTTTGTCGGCTTTCTTCTTCTAACGCAGCCTCAGCACGACTTTTTGCATTGATGTAGGCAAGGTATGCAGGAGAGTTATGGTAGGCCTTCATGGACTCATTGTACTCTATCTGAAACGTGACCAATATTGTTTGATTGCACCACTGGACAATTTCAGACGTGACACAATTAGGTGCAACTCAACAGGTAGTTACATACAGACAAATCTATTTTGAACTATGTTGCTGATACATAAATGATCATATTCTCTCAGCTTTAATTTTTACCAATTAGAACTTCTTCCATAGTCATTCATGTTTTTAAAAACACTAGTTGGGCTTTTAAGTATGTTTTAATACCTTGAGAGGTCTTATGAGAGCTTTATTTTTGATATTTAAAATCAAACTTCAGAACAAGGCATTTATGATCGGATAAACTCGGATAAAAAAAATGAGTTGACTTAATATTATCAATAATTCTTTGGAGTTCTACCTACATCTTTGATTCCAATTTCTTCTCTTTCCTTATTCCAGTATGCCATGAACCAGTTTTCAAAATAACTTATGTTTTTGTGTTCTTTGATCCATCCCTGCACTGGGATGATACAGAATGCTGCAGCCAGACTACTGTCTCCTCGTAGCAGGACTGCATCACTGTTTTCACCTTCTTTGAAATATTTTCCCTTTGAACTACTTTCTTTAATGTCACTTTTAAAATTTGCCTAGTCTAGATTTTGTATAGAGATTTGAGGTATTTCCAATGAAAAATTAGATATATCTGTGATATTGGTGCATGTACCTAAGGGTGTCATTTTCTTTATTATTATACTGGAAATCTATCTAGGCACTGGAAAAAATGTAAACAAGATGGCCCCTGCCCCAACGAGCTTACAATCTAAGCATTGTTACCAAGTTAAAAAAAAAAAAAAAATTCCTTGATTTTGTTTCAACTAAGAACATCCAGCTTTGAAGTACTTCTCTACTGACTTGGAATAAAAACAGCTCCAAGTTCCTCAGGTTTGACCAGGTTGTACACAACCTCAGATGCCTACCAGGTTTAACCACAAGACAGCAAGTGGACAAGTTTCCCTTTGTAGCTTAGGATCACAGTAACAGTCTTGTAAAAGTCCTCAACACTTACCAACCTAGGCACGTGATGTAGTTGTCATCTTTTGTCATGAAGATCAATAAAAACACAAATGCAAGAAAACCCTAAAAATGGTAGCATTTTTCTACTAAGAAACAAAACACTATGCCATACCATGGAGTTACACCAGATTATACACCATGGAAACCAAACCCTACGTGACTGGAAGTCTTTTAAGAACATGTTCATGACTCAATAGCAGTAGTTGCAGAGCACCAGTTTTGAAAGAGGATTTTGGTGTTGAGACAATCTTTTCAACACTGATGTTGTACAATCAAATCCATTCATTAAACAGTTAAAATCGACACTCAATTATAAATACTTGATTTTGAATTAGGTCTAAAAACCGACCAGTCACAGTTGATGTACAGTTATTTAAAAAAAAAAACTAAAAGACGTGTCAGGACATACTTCCATTAAGTTACATATAGGGGGTCTCGTGAATGCCTCATACACCACTGCATGGGTAAGATGAATTTTTCTTCTCAGACCAGTTCCTAGAAGAATCAGCTGTAATAAACATCCCAGATTTCTTCCATTTACCTTTTCAGCTTCATATTCATTCAAATACTCTTGCTTCTCTTCATCAGTGAGATCTCGCCACATTCCTCCAATAATCTTGCCAATTTCCCATAACTTCAAATCAGGATTGGACGCCTTCACTTGGTCCCAGACCTTAACAGAAACAGCTGGAGCTTTACTAATGATATCTAAATACTTCCAAATTAAACATTTTTATATTGTCATCTCAGTGTTCTTTCTGGAACCACCATGAAAAACAGGATTAAGTTAGGAATGAGTCTGGCTAAACTATCTCGATTATTTTCTGGGGCAGGAAGTCAGTAGGAAGTCATCTACTGAAACAGGCAATTGCTGAAATGGCTTTGGTTTCATGAGAATATTGCTTTTAACCCTCTTAATTCTCTTCTCAAATGCACATCGCTGCATCTCTGGGAAAAAAAAAAAGTGCTACTGAGTAAACACATCCAGCAGTAGATTACGATAAAGAGCACTGAGCTTTTCAGATCAGAATGCAACATTTCAAAATATTTTTCAGTCTTGCTGATCAATTTGAGTTCCAACAAGTTCTGACTCCACCAAAAAGGTTTCTAACTTTATAGGGAAAAAAAAGGAGAGAGCTGCCAGTGTTATTTCTTGCTGCGCCACTTGACTTTTTTTTTGTTGTTGTTTTTTTGGCCTAAGACAGATACGCTGGTAAAGATACTTTACCAGAAGTGGAAGAATTTCCTTCTGGCTCACCCGCTTCAGACAGGCTCACATGCCCTCCCCATGCCCAATCAGATTTCAGACTCCACAAGAGTCTCTCTCCTACTTTCTGTCAAACAGTTCACAGAATAGCGAAGTAAACGTTGCCACAGGCTAGGTTGGTGAAGGAGAACATGCAAAGTCCACTCATTGCTACTCTTCAGTCCAGCTACAGCACTGTACCAAGCCCAGTATCCCGCAAGGAATATTTCCTTTATATAAAAAAAGTTCTGTCAGTAAGTCACAGGAACTTCTGAATGTGGCAGGGTGGATCCTTGTCAGCAGAGACAGTGGTAGTAAATAATCATTTTAGAGAAACCTTCTCCCCCCAGCAACTGTATGAACAGACTACTGCTGCCATTATTCTGAAGGGCAATGCATCTGTACTTTACAATTCCCTTAAAAGAATGTGCAGGCTGTTAGAAGTAAAAGTTTAGAAGCTGAAACTAAGATAATAGCAATTAATTGTTAGCACACACAAACGCTAACTTTTATTATTACTTGTTCGATACTGTATACCCACCTTCCGGCTGTACCTCATGTAGGGCATCAGGGGCTTGTCTGGGGGTTTGGGGGGCTTTGGAATGGTAATACCAGAGGAAGCCTATGAAAGAACCGAATAAATCCATTGGTTAATGTGCTCACTGGACAGTTTCCATACACACTAGTTTTGGAAAACATTCATTCTTGTGCAGTTGAAACAAACAGACATCCCTCCGCCCCATTCCAAGAAGCAAGCAACATCACAAAATAAAACCCCCAAAACTGAACAGGTACTCCAACTGGTCCTCATTGTAATATTTTTCCAGTCTAAATTTGTCCTTTTATCTGTAAGCTCACAGAGTACTAACTAGATAAATATCTAAATGGGCTCCATATTCTGAAAACTGAAAAGCACAGCTTAGAAATTTACATCAAAACTGCTGTCCCAGCAGGTTGCTTTTATCACTTCTGATTAGCAACTTACTGTACCTGTTCTGACGAATTTAATGTGTCTACTGTGGGATGGGGTGTACGGGGGGAAGATAAGGAGAAGGTTTAGGATCATGAAATTATCTAGACATCTTTTCATTTGCAAATCATTTTAGCAATGTGTTTGTCCACAAAATATGTCAGTGGTAATTTGGAGCCAATTAAACTACTCATTATAAAAAGAAAACACCCCTACACAAGTGATCCATGAGTGTGCGTTATTTGTATCCAAGCTGTACTGTAATTGTGCAAATTAGCCTGTAACGTCTTTGTGTGGTCTTATCTTCCTTGACGTTTGTACAATGTCAAGCACCATGCTTGCGCTAGATAAAAAGACACCAAGCAGTAAATGTTACTGATTGAAAGCTGCTGCACCCACCTATTCTTGTCCCCTCAATCTACAAAACACCTGGCTTTCTTCTCCAAAAACAATGACCTTACAGTCCCTATCAACCACGGGTTCTGAAAACCTCCACTCTTCAAGAACTTACACATGCGAGGAGTTTCATTATATTAAGTGGGACCATTTTCATAAAAATATAAAGCAGTTTCAAGCTTTTTCAGGACTACAGCCGTAGATTAAGCAAATACTTGAATTTGGCCATGTAGGCTAATGTGCAGTATTCAGCTTTCAAATTTTTCCTCTTGATATTTTTGTTTTGCTGAATTTATGGAGATCTATGAAACAATGCATAGAGAATTGCGTATAGATATAAATAATGTACATGAGGTATATGCATTACCAAAATGTATACATATATACACACACAGATGGATTTGAAAAACATTAACGGAAATTGTTTAATGCTTTTAAATTAACAGGAATTTAAAGACACCATACATATATTGATATATGCATGGCAGAGAAGGCTGCATATGCTTGTGACATACAGAAACAATGAAAGTTCTCAGAGAAAACCTAACTTATTCTTGTATACGAAAATAAATGCAGGTTCAGATAGGATGTTCAGTCAAGTTCCAGCTTGTATGGGAAAGGTCTTTTTGGTAAACATTTTAACAAACCAGATGAACTTCATATGTGAAGTTTGAAAGAAGGTTTATAAAAGAGAGGCATAAGAAGAGTACACTTCATTTAAGGCACCATATACGTGTTCCTTGGCAAGTCTTTTCTAATACCGCATTCCAAACAAGGCAGATATTTTGAGATAGAAATTTTTACATGAAAAACCTTATTATGACGATTTTTTTTTTAAATCAGGGATTTACTCTATTTCTGTTGTTAGTTATGAAAATGGTGTGCTTCCACAGTCTTTTTTTTTCCTGACTGCACCTAATGCTCAGGACTTTATCTGTATTTGAAAGAAGTTGTCACCTATCACGACCTGACTCAAACTCACTATTTACTCCATGAAAAATGAATGTAACATCCATTTTCCACACACCCACAGATTACAGAAGATGTGAAAGGATTCTACTCGATTATCATCACACTTTTGTTCAAACAATTGTTTCCAAACTAGGGACTTGCATAGCTAATATCAGACTAAGACTGGAAAGGAAGATAAAGACTTACATCTGTCGCATGACTCAATAGTATGATGCAACTACTATTAACGATCCCTAGTTTGCAAAGCATTCCTCCTTATTTTTATGCCAATAAACCTCAATAAAATTAGTAGTTCCCTCCCTTTAAGAATCTGTACCCGCACTATAGACCTTCTCCCTAAGCATGCAGTGGTCACTGAAGACCACAAAGTCTGTCTCTCTGGAGTTCTGCATTATACATGATTAACACATGTTTTTTCCCCCTCTTGAATGGGGGTCCATTTTCCTGTAAAAGGTTTCAGAGTGAAGGGGTAGGGATAGGGGTGGGGAGTAAAAATCAGAAGTAATTTTTTGGTTTTAGAAAAAAGTGGCAGCAGCCAAGATTCAGAAGAACCTAACTCTAAAGCCATTTCTGGTCAATTCCTGTTGTTTGCCGGATGATGTAATAGTTGATTCTCCTACCGTGACCCGGCTGTTGGTGCCCGGGTTCCCTCCCAGCCTGTAGTTGTTGTAGGCCAGATGGCTGTATGGATTGTATCCCACAAACCCTGGTGTGCTGGGCATTTGCTGATGGAAACAAATGAGACAAAAACACGAATGAGAAATGAGCTCAAACGAGGAAAACACAGAAATGAAAATGAACTGCAATATGGCATGCAAAAACAATCAGAGTTTAAACAAGCAAATGAGGTGTAGCAGTTGATATCTTCTCAACACACAGAACTTACTCCAGTATTAAGGAAACAGGATTTTTAAGCAATGTGTCACTACAAATTTTTGTCCAAAGTTGGTGGTTTTATTTCTATTAAATGTGTAACTCGTTTAAACAAGTATTCCATAAATCCTGCTCATGACTAATAAAACTTTCCAACATTTAATAAGCCACCCAGAAATTCAAGAAAAGCCTCATATACAAAGGGTTAAACTTACAAGGCAACATAGCACACAGTGAGGGGGCAAAAATCCCCCAAATCAACATTTACTATAACAGTGAAAATCTCTGCCTGCTTTTCTTCTGCCTTTCCAACAAACATTATGCTGTCAATAAGCAGGAAAAGATACTTATCAAAGCACTCTCTGTGCACCAATACCAATACTAGAAGACTTTGCTGGTGGTTCGCAAATCAAAATATTTTGGAGAACTGTGGGATTAGAAAAAACAAGAGAGATGACGATTCCCTGAGATGTCCGACTGTTGTGAGGTAGGCTGCAGACTGAGTTGAGGAACCACTGCAATACAATCTACAGGTTAGAAACTACAAACTGATCTTAACTGATCACTGAATCAGAGATGTTCTCGGAAGTAAACGCATCTTTATCCATTCTTGAAGGTGGATCAATTTGTTCTCACGTCCAGTAATGTACAGAAAATCCAATTTCTTTACAATCCCTTCTTACCTATCATCTACATATAATCAAGTATCAGAAGGTTCACTATCTTGCCCTTCTCTCATGAATCTTACTCCTGCCTTTTAACTATGCTCTCATTTTTCCATTATGCACAATTCAAATGGTGTTGGAAAAAAGTGGATCAACTATTTAATAGTGGCTGTGATTAAGTCCTGACTGTGGTGGTCCCATCATCCCAGTCCACAAGGACTCACGACATCCTGTAGGGTCGCTCAAAGTTTAAGTGTTATCTGCACAGCGTCTCACGCTTCAGTCCCACTTCGGCCCTAGTGAGAAACATTCCAGTAGTCTTTTAGTCATTTGCTCACTATACCCATTCTAGATTACAGTTACAGAACTTCTACAATTAAGTTCAGAACACCAGGGAACCAAGGTTATGACAGATACAAACATGGAACAAAAATAACCTATAAACTAAACTGCATTAACTTGCAAAGTTTTCAACTGCATGTAGACATACCGTAGTTACTTTATTTCTAGGCAATACAAGTGCAAAATAAAAGTATCCTTTAACAGCCTTCAAATATTTGCTTTATTGCCAAACATTTTAAAACTCAATCACAGCAGTTGATATTTACTCAGTTTCTATGCCTGTGATGGTGACATACATATTCGCTATGTGTTAAGATGCCATTTTACTATAGGTCAGTATTACTGTAACATCTTTAATAAAAATCAGATGACAATTGTAATCTCCGCAGAAATAAAGAATTAAGCAAGACAGGAGTTAAATGTTACAAGGTAACTATCTTGCATTACATAGAGATTTATTACTTCAGATGTGACAGTAGTTAATGAGAACTACTGATACTTTGTTGACTACAGGATCTGGACCTGGCTATGGAGGAATAAGCCAGGTGTTTGTCTCCTTTTCTTTTATGCCTTGCATTAACAGAGCACAGACCATCATCTCAAGGACTGCATGCAATTTAAGTAATACAAAAGATAGTTGACAGACAGGCAATGTGTGTCACTAGTCGCAGATTTGAAATTTTTGTTTCGTGTACCCTCCTGAAGGCTTATTAACTTGACTAAAGGATGTACCACATCGGTATGCACCATTTAACAACATCTGTATCCACGCCATGTCCCAAAGGAATCTCACACGTATATGCATAGATCTTGATGCAGGAATCCAGTTGTGAGAGTGGATGCCATCACATTCCTTCTAATATTGGCACAAATTATTAAGTTGTGTGCAAAATGAAAACTCTGAACAAACTATGCAAAACACCAAGATGTTTTATTTCTGTAAATGTTTAAGAACATAACTTATATTTATACATTATATAATTTTCAAGCCTCTTTAAGGTATGGCACAACAAAGTTAAAGCATCACATTTCATCTAAATCCCATCCTGCAGTTTTCATCCCAGATGCAGAGACCAGGGACGCTCTTGGATAACAGTTTTCAAATTTTCTTTGGTAAAGAATTTCACTATAGCATCTTTACTTATTCTTCTGTACCAAAGATTAATATTTTCTCATGTGAATGTATTACTCCTAAAATGCAAGCTATTTAGAAACATAAACACAGGAGATGCCTTTGCTTTTAGGTGCTTTTCTAACCACAGCATACTAATATTTCAGTATGTTTTTATACGTGCAGGAGTGCAACCGGACCTTACTCAAAACTGCTTCTCACGTTTCCCTAACTGGCATTCCATACTATTTTATTATAAAGATACTTCTCACGTGTTGGACTCCATAATATCAGTGATTTCAAGAAATCTGAATAAGATTACCATCATGAGTGTTTCATTATTCTGACACAACATAACAGAATTTTGTGTACTTCTGCATTCCACTGAAAATCAGCTAGGTATAACAGAAGCACAAAGTCATGCCCTGTTTGCTCATGATTTGGCTACGAGTTGAGCGGGAAGTTTTAGAATTAAGTATATCGGTTTACTCTCAAATATTCCATTATACTGTTGCAACCCACTGCAAATATAATTTTAGACCAAGGGCCCAAAGTTGTCTGCCTAAGTTAAATTAGCTACATGTGTAAGTAATCCTAGTGACTGCTTATAAAAAATAAGTATCTGCAGGATCTGGCCTTAAAGATTAACCAAATTTATTCAGCTTCTCTTTCACAAAGTGCTCAAAAAATTGGGATGAATTTCAACAATGTGTACCATATTAATGAAATACAACTTGTTTGTTTTTCCAATACAGGAAGGTGCTGCAACTCCACCATTATTGCTCTGTAAGTTACTAAAGCCTATATTACCAGGTATCTGTGTTAATGAGAAAAATCACTATACTTACGGTTGCGGGAGCTGGGGTAGGAGGTGGAGCATAAGATGGCCTTTCTGTTAAGATATAAATGTAAGCAAAAAAAATCTTGAACATTTGAATGAATTCTTTATAAGGCATCCACTGAGGCAAATGTTTTTAAATGATTTACAAAAACAGAGATCCTGCTCTTAACCACTTTGCATTTTGTCACTGAAGAGTGTAAAGCAAGTGATAGAAGAATTTAAAAGATTTAAGACCACACCATTGCTACGTTGCTAGTCTTTTATTTAGGCAGGAGATTAAAGAATATGAAACGCATTTATATACACACCAATTAAGAAGAGGGTAAGCAAAAATGAAAGGAAGCGGGATTTAGGAGAAGCTGTGATAACTGGATTTTCTATGAAATCAAATACTTGGACTCAACCAGTCTCTGACGTGTTAGCTTGTTGCTGATTATTTCTGAAGTCTACGTTAAGCTCTAGTCACACCTCACGTGCCAGAAATCAGCCACAGCAAGATTTAAAGCCAAGAATCTGGTCAGAAATAAGTATACATCATATCATTCCTTTTCATACAAGGAATAATAGGATTATCTCACAAACAGGTTCTGCTGAGCCAGATCTTTAATTCACCAAAGGAAGAAAAATCTGAAAACTTACTTGACATTTTGATAGGCAAATTTTCAGCCACCTGACATTATATTTGTAATTCTGAAAGACAAAAGAATACCATGCTATTAAATATTAAGCCTTTGCCTTCCCAAATCTTTGAAGCTTTGACTACTATATCATTATTACAATTACTAAAAAAAAAAAAGTTGACCAGTTTTGAAATAAAGAAAAAAAAGTTTCTGAAAGCTAAGATGTTCTCTCTCTTAAAAATAAATGTAACTTTCCAAGGAAGCTGGCCTTAAACAGCTGTAAGATAAAACCCGTATCTATGTCATCTTCACATTAAAGATGTTCAGTTTTAAGTATACCCCCCAGGAAGCCATTTTACACAGCCGGTTTCAGAACATTCGGTACAAATATACGAATAACCAGGTAAAACAGTAGCTCCTGCACACAGCGCAGAAAATAATCACCGCACACAACAGCAGCACGGCCTACGGGCTGCGAACGCGTTTAACCCGTTAGCTCCGGGCCCACCGGCGGGCGCGGATAAAGCACTACAACCAACTGGTATTTTTTCGACGCTTCTCCGAGTAACTCCACGGAGGTTTCAGGAGAACCGGAGCTCCGTGTGAAGCGCCCGATGGAAACCGCGTGCTCGGCTCCGACTCCGCTCCCAGTCCCCACCGCGGAGCTGCTCGCGAGGCTCCGCGCGAGCTCGGACGTTACCGCGGAACCGGGCCCGCACGGCGCGGCCCCACGGAGCCGCCCCCGAGGCCGCGGTC
>VXAA01004761.1:131989-216376 GCA_013399115.1 Anseranas semipalmata
CGTCACCGGTGTCCCTGAGGCAGCGAGCGGGCCTGGCTGTCGCCAGCACCGGCCTCATCCCCCCTCGCCCCGCCACAGCAAGGGGACGGTGCGGGCGGGAAGCAGCCCGCCTTCGCGTTCCTTTCAGCACTTTCCACAGAGGGGCTAGTCNCGCGTTCCCCCGTGGCGAATCTGCGGCGAGGAACGGTCAGGCGGGGCGGGGCCGTTGGTGCCTCGCGCCCGCGGCCATTTCGCGCCTTTTTCTCCTCAGAGGCGGAGCGGCCGTGGGGCCGCGAGGGGGCGGCGGGAGCAGGTGGTGCGGTGCCCGGGCCTGAGTAAATCTCGTAAAGGAGCCCGATAAAGGCAGGTGAGCCGAGCTGGCAGCGCCGAGAAGACGCTTGTCTGCGTAAAATGTGCTCCTTGGTCCCGAAACGCTGATGTGGGAACGGCGTCCCTTTGAGGAGGGGTTGAGCGGGGCAGAGCGCTCGGTCTGCTCCCGCTTATGTGAGCGGCAGCGGGAAGGTGTCTGGGTGTCGATGGAAGGGTGTGCGCAGAGGAAGGCTCAGAGGAAGGCCTTGTGGAAAGACTATAGATTATAAATCTGTGTAGATGATGTTTCAGAACTAAATCAGGCTAACCAACTCAAACACGTGAGCTGAACCACAGAAGATTATGAATTGCAGTGTAGACCAGGAGCACTGGAATGATCCAGAAAAAGTTGCGGGAATCATGAAGGTATCGTACGTGGAGGTGACAGGCCTGCAAATACCATACAGCACACCTGGTGGCTGTCAGTGTCCGAGGAAGACAAAGAATGGCAGATCTCAGTATTCAATACAGGAATCTTTTACACAGTGAAAACTGTTAGCGACTGAATTTAAAATGAAAATAAAGTTGAGGATTGAAGTACTGTCATATGGCTCAAAAGGCAAAGTTGTAGACACCCATAATGAAGGATTTTGGTGGACGTAGTGAATGTGGCAGCTGAAGGAAAGACAAACAGTGAACATTCTTGAAAAGATACCAGAAATGTGTCTGATTTTTTTGAACAAAAATAGATGATACCTACCTAACACAAAAGGACAGTAGAAGGAGAAAAGAAGAAGCTGAGTATGATACTGAGTTGCTGCAAGTTAGGCCCATTTCTTGGTGCCTACAGTTTGGCCCAGTTTGCTTTCGTTCTTCAATAAGCACGCTTTTATGAACAAATAAAGCGACAAGAACTCTGGCCTTATCTGCTTATGGTACACTATCTGTGGCCACAATGGAAATTTGTTGAAGTACAGCGGAACAATCCAACTTCCCGCTGATAATGAAAGGAATGTAAAAATTGAAAAGATTTGCAGAAAGCTAAATATGCATCTTTTGAGTCTACCGGTTTCACATGGGCAGAACATTTGTAAAGAAAAGGTGAGAAAATACTTTAAAGAGGTGAAAAATAACCTGTTTTTTTCCTGATTTTGACTGCTTCATGCATTCATCTCTAATTTACTAATAACATGATTTTGTTGATAATATTAAAATGCATTTAATGTTGATAACATTAAATTCTAAATTTGCACAGGTTAGTGAAATATTTCATATGGTGTTTTAGTTTGTTTACTGATACTCACTTTCCCTGCTCATAATTCTGAATCATTATATGTGTTTTCATATATATGTGTTTCACATTTTTTATTTTGCTATTTGCTTAATTTCCATGTTGAGACAGTGATGGATTTTGTCTTCATGCACTTTTTAATATGGTGCATAGCATACACACTTTTACTGATTTAATAGGTTTGTTTATATATTGTCATTCTGATCAGGGGGCTCTAAATATTTGGCTCTTATCCAACAGATTTAATTAGCAACAGTTTCATAAGTTTTGTAATGAGGACATATATTCATTAGAGACAATGAAACTCATTTTTACCTCAGACATTTGCAGATAATAGGTGGCAATAGCTCAGCTGCTGTGAATTTAATTAGCAGCACAGAAGTGAAGACTTCTCTGCCGTATCATGAGTCTTCAGTGTTGTAGTTTTGAATTCATCTTCACGGTGACGCAAGATGAGGGTGAGATGTTGCCGTGAGTGCTTCTTTTCCCTGCGCCCACGTGCGGTTCACACTGACACCAGTGGAAGTTTGAGTAATTTATGAACAAAAATGTGAGCTTTTTAAATTTGAAAAGAGGGATTTTGTGAGTACTGCTAAAGATCTTCTGTTATATATCTGTGCTGTAAGGGGAGGAAATACAGTTAAAGCCAGGATGCACACTTGAATCCAGTTTAGAGTAGCAGTGGTTCTTAACGTAGCTAACAAAGACAGCGTCTGGAAGTCCCACATGAAGAATAAACCTTTGTACAGGTAAGAGTGGGCTGCCTGCAGAATGTTGTGTGTTAACAAAACCAGCTATTACGATGTACTGCAGTCCTTTTTTTCGTTTTGTTTTGTTTTCTTTTAGCCTCAGGTTTCATGATCATAAAACAGGATAATTGGTTTATGCCAGTTGTTTCAAACTTCAAACAGAAGCCGTATGTTTTATGAGCTGTTGAGTCGAGTGTTAAATCATGGTAACTTGGTAACTTCGTGTGCAGTTTCTCATTGCAGGATAGCTCAGGATGTATTTGTGTTGTCAGTGGAGTCAGGGAGATGGCTCCAGAAATTGTGAGGTCAGGCCCTTATATGGATGAAATAATGTATATGAATAAGGCCAACATTTTTTCTAGTTGCTTAGTTTCCCAGACAAGAGTGAATACTATAGATGCACAATAATTCTTCTGTTCTAAAATAATGTGTAGGTTGTATTGCAAGGTTAAGGCCAGATTTGTGTTTTGTACTATGCTGAATGAGGTTTCTATCATTAGGGAAAAAACCTGTGGTTAGATGTAAAAAATCTACAGTTGGGCTAAAGAAGAGAAAACACCAAGGAGTACCGTGGGTCAGAGAATAAGCCAAACACCCACTGGCTAAAGGAAAAAATGTGTCTGTGAGTAAGATTAATCCGTTATTGTTTACTGCAGAGCTGGCAGTGTCTTCCATGTATTTGTATGATAATTGTTATGTGCCTGTGCAGGCTCTAGCTGCACCAGGCAGTCTGCCTGAGGAGTTTTAAAGGTGTATGTATTAAGCTAAGTTTCTGTTACATACTTACTTGATATTTATCTTTGCCTGTCAGCTTATTTTTTTTGATCATAAATTTTGTAAGCCAGATGCCAGCTTCTATTCTCTCTTGTGCAGCACTCAGAGCAGAGGGCTTTAGATCTAGTCAAGGTTACTCTCTTTCACTCCTTCCCTTTCAAGATATACACATTAAAACTCACAAAATAGACATGGGCAAACTCAGTTTTATTATTATTTTTTATTATTGTACTATCATTTACTTTGGTAAATTTGTATCCCTGTTTAAAGTGCCTTAAAGCAATTAAAACTTCGTTTAAATTCAAGTATTGTAAAATGTACATAGTATAAGCACAAAAAAAAGCTGCATAGTGAAAATACTAGGGCAGGCTGTTACATTCAGGATGCCGAATACTCAAGTATTAACAACACCAGATCAGTTTTAAGGTTAATGATAATTCGCCAGCTTTATACAGTAGATATAGAACCATGGGCAATATAAATGCATTGTTCTTACCATTAACAAAAGATAGAAGCAGAACTTAACAGTGCAGGAATTTGCAGTATCAGGTTTTTTAATACGCGCCATAAGTAATAGGGCAATTTCTGACACAAATTAATTCTTACATGCTGCTGTGGATCCTGCAAATATTGTATTTTTGTATTGTATTTTTGTGGATTTTGAGCCCCTGCAGTCCCGGTGATTTCAGTGAGAGCTTGTCACATCCGTACCTTTTAAAAATCCTTGTAAACAAATGTTCTTACCTTAATACCATTTTTTAAATTTTTTTAAATAAAATTTGACTCAGAACATTGTAAAGTACGTCTGGGTTTGTATTTCCATTTTCTCTGTGTACAGATGCAAGATCATCTACTGTACTTTGTAAGTGTCCACGGTACTTTGAGTAGTAGCAGGGGATACCTAATGGGTGGGGTAGAATTTTACTTTGAATATGTAGCCCTTACTTTGTCCATTCAGTTGAAGCCATAATGGTCGTATCCTGGCGTAATAGTGATTTGCTATTTGTACGAGATCAAGAGCATGATTTACCTAAAAGGTTTGTCTGAAGAGGAATTTGTTGAAGATACTTCAATTCACATTGTTGTAACACACAAAATGAATTAAATACCAGTATTAAAAATGGGTGCTTAACTCCTTAAATTTGAACAACTAAAGGGTATAATTTTACCTAATATGGCTAAGAAAGTCATAGTACAGATATGCATGGACAAATAAGAGAATGACTGATTTTCAGTGGAAACTACTGCTTCAAAATCAGTGGAGCAATATGGCTAAAATATTTGTTTGTAACAACACTTAAGAAATTTGTATGTGATTATATACGGGAAAGAAACTTTTGCTCAGTAATTAGCTAAAAATATTTAAAAACATCAACCACTTTTAAAAGAAAATTCTTTGTTACTAGTTTATGTATTTTAGAGCATCGTTGCATGTAATTTTTTGCTATTAGAAAGTGTTTTAAAATATATTTCAAATATGATGGCTGTGATATGAATTATTGCAAGGATTAATCAGTCTTTATGCATATGCAATATTGAATAAGAGATTGAAATATGCAGTTCTCATTTCCAGAAAGAGAAAACGAGTTCTCTCTTACAAAGACAGAATATGTCAAAGTATAAAGTTATAGTTTAATTTTTTGTATTTGGAGAAATACTACAAAACAACAATACTAATGAGAAAATGAAAGGACTGTACCCAGAATATAAAACTGGTAGAAGTTAGGTTTCTTGGGATCTTAACTCCCTTGCTCTTCTCCCTTTCTTTTGAGAGACTTGTACGTTTTTATTGTCTTGAAGTACTTAGTAAGATTTCGTAGCTGTGGCAAGACAGAAGGAGGCCATTTAAGTCCATCTACAGTTTATTTCCAGAGCCCATTAAAGATGAACTTTGGGTTAGTTTGCTGTAGGTTAAGGTTTGATAGAAGGAATACTGCAAGACCTCCTCATTACCAGCCTGACTTCAATGTCTGGAAGAGTTTTCTGTTTAGTGTGCAAACATCCTTCATCGGTCGCTGCTAGGTGGAGATCAAAGCGCAGTGAAACTGATTTTTTCCTTAAGCGTGGGTTGTCCTTAAAGAAAGAACCTTCCCATTCTTTAATAACTTCATCCACTTTTTCTGTCCTGAAACAATAAGGCAAATGTGTTTATGATCCTTTAGGCACTATATAGTATGTACCTTCAGGACTCCTTTTAAAATGCAGTGAGAATCTATGTAATAATAAAGTTATATTAGATGGACACTGGGGCACCAGAGTTGCTCTTTTTTTTTTTTTTTTTTTTTTTTTTACAGCTTTGTTCTCCCAGAAAGCCAATTAAAGCATGAGATTTCATTATATTCTTGTTTTTGTGTTTTTAAGTAGACTTGGATACAGAACCATTGCTGTGAGCACATCAGGCGGTTTGTTTCCAAGGAGAAAGTTTAGAATCCAGCCTCAAATACTTTGTATGAAACCTCTGTACTGTAGTGGGTAGGACTGAATTCCTGCACCTGAAAGCCTTCAAAGTAGGGAGGAGAAAAATCCAGTTCAGATCCAAATCTGAGAACGTAAATCTACAATTAATTAAAAAGAAATAATAAAAAAGGCAGAAGTAAAATACGGAGGATTGAAAACCCAGCTGATTCAAATAATATTTAGGCACCCAAATCCTATTGATGTAATCCTCTAACGTTTCAGGATCTGAATCTAAAGGTCTGATTCTGGGGGCCTTACTTAGGTCAGTAAACTACCCAGCCAAGCAGCCACATTCAGATCTGACAGACTGTCAGTGTAAGGTGAATGGAAGTGTAAGATGAAAATAAGCTTCAGGTATGGAATGTGTGTGGTAGACCATATGATGGTGTCAATTTTTAAATTTCTGTTTTCGACGCTGATTATAGTTAAATGTTAGTGACATGGTACGCTACAGCTTGTTTTAAGTGTTTTGTTAAATGCTAATCTACAAAAGAGTTTAAAGAGTAGCAGAAAATAAAAGAATGAGGCAATGCAATACTAGCAAAGTGAATTAAGATGAATAAAACATGCTAACAAACTTTCACATGCCCACTGAGGAGCCAGGCTCTTGGTTCCCTGGGTAGTAATTCACAAAACGTAGGAGATTCCACGTAGCAAGTCAGAGCGGCCAAGCCTGAATTTATGTGCATAAATATGCCCCAGAGGATCTTTGCAAACATGGTATGGGCTCTTTTGCTTTCAGTCTTAACTAAATGAATTATTAATAGTTTCATTCTTGACAGAAATAGCAATTAGAAGCATCATCATGTTATTGTTAGTTCATGAAGTAAATGCTAATAAAAAGAACTTTAAAATTTAATTTAGTATTAAAACATGCCATTCAATATAATGCGAAGAACTGCCACTCTACTCTGGACCTTCCTTACTGTATGGGAATGATATAGTAGATGCCAAATAAAGGAAAAGTCAGAGATACTGAACTATAATGCCCACGATTTACATTTAATTGTTATTTTTTTGAATTCATGTTTATCTTACTGTATAGTGCCGTGAGCTTCAGCACTTTCCTTCATAATATTTCCATCTAGGATTGCTTGTTTTGTTATCAATTCCACCTTCTCAGTTTCATGCTTCTTTACACCATCTACAAAAGAAAATGCAGATATACCATGTATGCAGGAGAGTAAGGTCAGGGCACAGGACCTGGGGGTATTTTTCTTCCTGCTTTATTGGAAGAAGTTCCTTCTGTAATATCCAGTAATTTGTCGGTAGTTAGGAACCTCTTTAAGGCCATAATCCCCTAAAGGGGAGGTGTTAGAAAACTCACTTGAAGGCAGCATAAACGTAATCTTGCTAGTGGTAGGCTTTTTGTCATCCTTTTGGTCATGGATAGAGCAACGATACCTGCAAAAATAAAAGTTATTACAAGCATCAAATAGTATTGAATTACTTTAATCTATAACTTGTTTTACAAGCAACTATGGAAAATTTAAAAATATGAGAACCATGTGAAGCTCTGTTTGATTGTAGTAGCTATTTGTTAGGATTCCTTATTCTGAAAGGAATAAAGAAAATTACTGAAAATATCTGTGTAATTTCATCATTATTTTCTGACAGTTTTTAGTGAGTGGGTTGTGTGCCAGGAAGAGCCATTTAATTTTATTAATACTGAATTGTGTGTATTTTCATAGCGTTAGAAGCATTAAATCTGATTCCCCTGTCTGGAATCCTATTCAAGCGTGTGAGGTTGCTGGACTAAAACCTTGCGCTTTTTGTAGAAGTGACCAAGGGAGGCAGCGTTCCGCTGAAAGGTTTCAGAACAGTTGTGCCTGGCTTTAAGATACCAGTGCTGAGTGCAGGACAGGGTATTTTGCTTTTTCCTTATCCTCTGTTGCTGACATAGGTGTAGCTGCCTCTCTCAAGGCTACATTTCAAAATACTGGTGTTTGTGTACCAGGGAGGGAGGCAGGCACGATGAGTTGCAACTAATGAAAAATGTCCCTCGAAGGCATATTCTTAACCAGCATCCTACTCTATAGACCCTCCGAACGTGTGACGTACACTTGGAGTGGCACTGAGTAATAAGAACTCTACATGCAGATGGACATCCATCGTGTGACGAGATGTGAACTCCTCTCCCAGCACTTGGTGCACACGGACCTGCTTCATCGCTGGTCTGAGGCAGATGGAACCCGCGTCAACAGGCGATACAAAGCCTGCGTCAGCATGCGGTGCCTTGCGTGAGGATGCAGGAAGCCTGCTGTTAGCTGCAACGTGGTGTGGAGATGCTCTGACATCCAGGAAGTGGGGAATTGGTAAAGCTGAGTTACAATGAAAACATTTCTAAGGATTTTATACTGAAATTTTTTTAATGATTGGTTCATGTATTTACAATTCTGATGGTTATTTCATCGGGAAGTTGTGAAATGGAAGATAAATCTGAGTACTTTAATCGACAAGTACCTGCTCTCTTCTTGCTCAAGCAGACTGCGATACGTTGCTATCTCCTCCTCCAGTTTCATCCTAGTGTTCAGCAGACTTTCATGCTCTCGAAGCTGCTTCTCAATACCTCTTCTCACCTCCTGTAGCTCTTTCTCTAAACATTCGATCTCAGCTTCTAAATTCTGTAGCTGCATGTGGTACTGCTGCTCTGTGGCACGCAATGAACGCTCCAAACCCTTTTCCTGTTAAATTTAACTCATATTTTAAGATTTGAACACTGTGCGTGTAAAGATGCTACGTGTGCTTTTCCTTAACAATCAGACAATGTATTTTTATATCAATTCTTTTAAGAATATTCTTTAGGATCAAGAGTATAGTTTTTAAGGTAGTAACTTTTGCTGAGATATTTTCCAGTAAAATCTGTAATAATTTAAGATAGGATTAAAAAAAAAAAAGTTTTATTTTTTCCAGAAGATTTTGACTGTCATTTTATGGTTCTTACCACAGCATGGAGAGATTCGATTTCGATCTGCATGTGGTGCCACTGCCGTCTGGCTTCACAGAGTTCTGCTCTGGCTGCCTTTAACGCTTCTGCATCTTTGTCCATTCTTTTAACTGTAACTTCTTCTAGCTACAGGGGATATAAAAAAAAAAGATAACAATATAAAAAATATTCAAATAATGAAAATGAAATAGTCATAAAAATCTCTAGTTGGGATTTTTTAGATTCATGTAAATTTGTTAGAGCTAACAGTGGTGAGTTAATACTTTATGCACTGGGTAGTGTGGAAGTCCATATCCTGCTGTGCGTGGTGGGAGGCAGCTGGCAAAACCTTTATCCCTAACTTTTTGTTGCAGAGGAATTCCAGTACAAATTAAGCAGTGGTATTTGGACCTCATCCTCCTCTAGAGTAAGTGGGCTTCGCTTCATGGCAGTTAGAGGAACTGCGGCCAGTTCAAGCTTCCACGTTTGAATAAGATTCTTTGGTTTTAACGTATTTTTGATTTCTAGGGACAGCTTTATAGAAAGGGAATGCTTTTGGTTGCATGAATGTATTCCCATTGGCACTAGCTGTAATTATGTTTTTGCCTGATCTGGTCATTGACTAGATTTCAGATTGTTCTGGAGCAAGCACTTCCATTCATTCAAATATCCAAATCTACAACTTTTCCTTGTCCTTTAAGGACAGGTTAATTCACCTATTGGGGAAGAAAAAGTTGGCATGCTGAGTGTTTGCTGACACCTGTGGTAAATGTGACAATTCATAAATGAAGCACCTGTTCTAGGCTTAATCTTAATCTAAAACATCATTTGAGAAAATTTGTCATCCTTAAGGCTGAAACTTATTCTAGGAAAAAAAAAAAAGAAAAAAGTAAATAGTCAAACAAGCACTGTGTTGTGTTTACAAGAAAGTGCTTTGTTTTTTTCCTATTACAAATAACTTTTTAAGCCAACCCTGAGCATCTGTGGGGTCATTTTAGATTTGGACTCATCTTTGATTTAGGTTGTATGCTAATGCATTGTACTTCCAGAAAGATTATTTTGCTTATGGAAGTTACTTTTCCTTTACAGTTCTGCATTTTGCTACAAGTGGTGAAGATGCCATAAGCACTTGAAACCTTTGCATATTTTACAGCTCTATGTAGGTTCTCATGATGCCATCAACTCTAAGGAAATAAACTCTTTAATTCAGGTGTTAAAAAGCAAGTAAAATAAGATTTTTTTTTTCCCCCCATAATATAGTAACCTATTGTAATTTTATCATGACATCGTTTTGGTGGAAATTCTAGATTTGGCTAATCTACGAGTGAACACTCAGTATTCTTTGGTTATCCTTTTCTGCCTGGGTACTGCAGACCTGATGTGACAGGACTGTCACAGCACACGTTGGCTGCTGTGTGCCAGCCACCACCACAGACGTGGCTTAGCCACCAGGCTCGTAGCTGCCACTGGCTTAGTGTGCAGATTGGCCAGATTGCAGCAGTAGTGTGGCCTGTGGTTTAAAAAAAAAAACGCTCCAGAATTTTTGCAGTACCTAAGTACAACAGGGTGATACAATACCTAGTTTTCAGCCCGATTTTCTTGGAATTTGATGGCTGTCAGTTGGTTTTCCATTTTATTTCAAAGTTCAGTTAGGTTTTAGAGATGTTTTGCATGTAAATCTAAAACACCAGCATTGTGTGTTGATAACACTTATTAAATCTCTGTGAAAGAATAAATTATATTGCTGAAAAATATGACAGTTTTACTGTGAATAATATAAAATAGTTCCTGAAAAGGTACAGTTTTCTTTAATATAGGTGCTCAAAACTGTAAAGCTTTCTTTATATAGATGGCTTCTTTACCTTGCCTTTGATTTTCAAGACTCTCGTTTCCTGTGGGATAACTGAGAGGTGCTAGAGGTTACCATGTTACTGCATATGTCGGCATTTTTAAATCCCAGCAATAGCACTGTTGCAGGTACAGAAAAACATCCAGATGAATTACACAGCACTCCTTCAGTGTGAATTTCATACCCTAAACAAAACCTTTTCCTTATCTTCTAGTTCAAATCTTACTGCAGTAAAACCAAAATCCCTTCCCCGACAATATGCTGCATTGAAAAGGAAATACTGTACCTCATAGAGGCTGAGGGAGGAATTGTACAGACAAGGGTTGTCTCCTTACTCTGGCAGGTGTATGTCTGCACGAAGTCATTACCTGGGTCCTTGCTGAGATGATGGTCTTTATCTGATTTCTGGTGATGAGCGTTTCATACTTTGCCCTGGTCTCACGGAGGAGCTGGGGCAGTTCCATTCCCCTCCCATCCTCCACCTTGGCTGCCTGAACCTTATTGATAGGATGAGGCGGCTGCTGCAGAGCCTTCCCTGCCTGCAGTGAGCCACAGGGAAAGAGCAGGCGAGTTTTAAAGCTGCAGAGCTGTATTTCTGAGGAAGTGCTGGGAGCTCGGAGGCTTGCAGTCCGTTTCAGAAGATGTTTAATAATGCGAAGATTTGTCACTTTTGCAGCAATTAAACCATGATACCTAAATTATGTGCTGAATCGAATATGTACATGTCTTTATGCTTTTGTTACACAGTAACTTAGTTTTTTTATAACCTCGAAAAATGTGAAGTTAAGAGATACAAAACAAAGGACAAAATTACAGCTGCACAGAATGAGCGTGCAGTGGCACAGGGAGAAGGAAGGGGACAGCTTCCCAGCAGGACACCTGCGCTGGTGGCAGTGCTGCTGGCATGTGCCTTCGCCAGGCGGTTGTGAAGCACCGGAACCAGTTACCTGGGGATGTTGCACAGAATTTCCATCCTCGAAGGCTCAGTGAGACAGAGCGTGGCTGACCCGCTCTGGTGCTGGGACTGTCCCACTTTGAAAAGGAGCTGGGCTCCTGGACATCCTCTCACCCATCTCTTCTGTGTTTCTGTGGGCAGGAACACACCAAGAGGGAGAGAAACCCGCACCACTGGTGGTACAGAATGCTTTCGCGCCTCGTGGCAAGGGGGTTTGTCTCCCTTTCAGCGGAGTGCAAAGAAGTTCTGGTGAATGAGCACCTCAGACAGAGCTAACTGCTGTCAGAACAGGCGTGTGTTGGCTCTGAAGGTGGTTACAGTACCTCTCTGCCTTGTGTCAGCGTGTTCAGGCCGCACAATGTGCAGATTTTGTTAGATCCTCGTACCTTTCCTCAGAGCTACACGAGAGGTGGAAAGTAAAGGTTGTCTGTTCGGAGTACTGTATTTTCTACAAATAATTCTCCGTTTCCTGGCTTATTTTAACTGCTATGTAGTTACAATCCCAATGATCTCGTTTGCTAAGAACTGCTCTTACTCATTTTTCAAAATTTTTTCAGTAATATACAGTATGAGATATTTAGTAAAAAATCCTAATTTCAGTAAAAAAAATAAAAATTCACTAAGTATAATGCATTTTTAGATTCCAAATAAGAATATGCAGCAGTAAAATGAGGAAAAAAAGGAAGCAGGCTTTTACAAGACGCTCCTTTTAAGAAGTCAAAGCATTGTACCTCAAAAGTCTCCTTGTGTGCATAAGGCTTCCTTGTTCTTGACTCTGTCTGCTGGCACATGTAAAAGGATCCTGTGTACTGATTTTATTTTTCTTAGCTGGTTGTTCTTCAACTGACCTGGATAGAGATGAGAACATTTTGTTGCCCTCTATCTTTTCTACAACTGTCTTACTCTAATTTTACATAGTTCTAAAAACAAAATATTGACAGTGTGTTTCATTGGTTGTATGACAACAATCATATTTAAAAAAAAAAAGAGGAACCCAAACATTGAAAGGAAGAGCCTATGTATCTAACCAAATAAGAACTTTAAAATTTTCCTTTTATAAGTTTGAAATACAATATAGAGGTCTGTAGGATATTGGATTTGCTCCCACAAACCAAAGTTTATGCATCAATCAGTGTCTGTGGATGAATCTTACTATTACCAGGAGCTAAAATTTTGTCAGTTGATAACATTTCTAAAACATTATTATTATTTTTTTAAATAAATTAGCACTAATGCTTTCTTTCCTTCTTTTTCCAGGTGTAAAGGGAACATCCCGCTACAACATCCCTGAAACATTAAGGTAGGTGTAAGCAACTATATCTTCACTAGGATTTATGTGATTTTGAATCCTAGCTACTCTTGATGTTCGTATTTTATTACAGATGTTGGATTATAGTTAGCTTTATAGCTTAGATACCGTGTGTCAATTATTTAGATTCTGTGATAATGTTATTGTGATTGTAAACTGCTTTAGTTCACTGTTGTTGCTTTCCCAAAAGACCATAGCTGGAGTGGTTTCTAGATATCCTAAGCAACTCTAATTTACCTTTTAGATCATAATATTAAATTTGGGATGAATGTATATGTAGGTGAACTGCATGATTATTCAGTGCAAATGAAAACTACATTAAAAGAAAAGTATGTCTGAAATTTAAAAAGTTCTGAATTCCCAATGATGCAGTAGTGATTTCACAGCAATCACAGTTGCAGCCCTTGAGGTATGTATATTATTTCCTATTTCTTTATATGCAATTATACTGAAAATACGTATGTCTTTGGAAGAAGAAGATAAAAGAGACACATTTTTTCTCTTCAAAATGGAGATGCTATCAATAATGGTGAAGGTACTATGTTTTCAGTTTTTCCATACGTGAGAGAAAATTTATGGGTAGGAAAGAAAGATGATGAATGCTGTCCTGACTTAGCAGAAGAAAAATTTCCTTCAATCTGTATTTTAAAAATTTCTCTATAATGGTACTCTTGTTAACCAAATGCAGCTACATAAACAACTTCAGTTTGTCTACTTCTGCTATCACTATTTTATACAGTAATTATTTTAATAATAAAACTATAGTCTGCAACAGTAAGAAATATTACTGAAATACATTGCATGTGGTAAGATTCTTTTCATTTATTTATGAGCACTTTTTTAAAGGGAAAAGAAAAAAAGAGTTACACTTGCGTTCTGTGCTCTTAGAAAAGAAATGAATTCCTCAAACTGCTGAAGATGGTGCACTTAAGAGGTTTCACATTTTTCTCTCTTCATACTGACATATATAGAAGAATCTTCTGTTTAATTTCTTTGTGTTATTTTTCACAGTGGCTTTTATGTAACTGACTGGGTTTTAGATGTTGTGATTCTACCATGCTGATTTAGTTCTTTGATTATTGTTTTAATTACCCTGGCTTTTATTGGTTCCAAACAAGAAGCAGAAAAAATGCTAGTAGTGGGTTTGCAAAGTGTATGAAATCTGTGCTCCCATTAAAATTTGAGTTTGGATCAAATGTTTAAGGGATGTGATAGAATGTGAGAACATTTGTGTTCTAGAGACACAATGATATGCATGTAAGAGGTCACAGTAACTTGTCTCGTCTGGATTCACACAAAAATTGTCAACATTTTGGCTCAAGAACAAAGACTGAGGTGTAAATTGTAAGGGGATTGTATTCTGGTTCATAATTTTGTTTTGGATAAGAGATTCTTTTGAATCGTTCATCAGAGCTAGACAACCGGAAGTGCAATGGAGGATTCAAAATACTGTATTGTGCTCCCACCAGATGGCACTCGGGGACATCTAACCGACCTTCGTAGCTCGGGTTGCTGCATACTTTGAAACCAGTGTATCGCTTTTTTTCCACTAAAGTTGCTGTCTCTGTGTTATGTTGTTCTATTTGCAAAAACTTCTCTCTTAATCCTTTGTATTGCTGTAAATTGGTAGCTTTAATTTATATGACATCAAGTATTTCTTTAATCCCACGTAAACAGTGTTGTTTTTTTTTTTTTAGCATGTAGTTCTTAAAATGGGGAGCACTATACCGTGGGCATCATATACGGTAAAGCAAAATACCCAACAAAATGGCAAATATGGTTCAGGAGCTAAATTATGATATGAAGAATGAAAGCAGGCTAATATCTTAAAGCTTGATGAGTCCTCTTTTATTAGTCACGAAATCTGGAAAATTAGGTTAGAATAGCAAAATTATATTATCTATTAATTACTCAAAAATATAGAAAAGCATATCTAAATGAATGAGTAATGTGTGCACCATATTTCTAGTTGCTGAATAAAGAATTAATGATAGATTTAAAGAACACCGTGAAAATAGTACAGGTAATACCAATAAACTGAAGTAGAAAGTACATTGCATGACTGCTAAGAATGAAAACGTATGTTTTGTTTTATGTAAAAGAATCCTAGTAAAAAGCCAATCTATTTTTTACTTCATACTAAAGAACAAAATTATTTATCCACTTCTGCTTTGGAAGAAACATGGAATGTATGGATTCTTTGCAATATCAGATTGTGCCTTATATCTTCTCTTCAACTTCCTTAACATGGGATGCAACAACTTTTCCGTCTACCACTTCCTCAACAATTGTCTTGATCTTTCTGGTTTTGGTAGGATCTAAACATCATAAATAAAACAAAAGCAAGTATTTATCAAAGTGTTAAAATGCCTTACATGAACAGTCACATCCTCTTTCCTTTCAAATTGGCTACTTGTTACGATGAACTCTATGATGTAGTTAAACAGAATAGCATACATGATTTTACTTACAATAGTGACTTTAGAAATAATATTATTGGGAGATTTCATCCCCCATTCAGAGAGCATTGAGAATTCTAAATGAGTACTGTATCTACTAGTTTTACTGGTTATATAAAACAACAGTGTATCTAATTAACATGGGCACACATTAATATTTACTTGAATTTTAATGGTTAGAACTAATATAGCAGCTGTAAAATAAAATTTTATTCAGTTGAGTTCTACCTACCCTGAGAAGAATCCAGTGACTGTGTTTGTGATTTAGACCCTGTCAAAGATGAGCTTTCAAATGTAACTCCCTGTCCTCCACTCCTAAAAATGAATCAGAGACATGCAATATTGCAGAATGTTTGTCAGGTTCAGCAGAACTTGTATTATTCCCTTTTCATGCTGGCATTCATAGAATAATTTAAATACTGAGCAGAATGGTTCATTCGTTATATCTGTAAAGAAGAGCTGATTATTCAGAATCTTTGTACGTGCCTTACTGTCTTGTGGTGAGTGTAGCACTTGTTTATACCTCTTCCCTTTTCCTGGAAAGGATATTGCTACAGAAAATAAAACAAAGGAGGTATTTCATGTAAATTATTTACTTACACAAACTCGCCATCCAGCAAGCGACGGTAGGTTTCAATCTCCATTTCCAGACGACTCTTGATGTCTAGAAGTTGTTGATACTCTGCATTCTGCCGCTCCATGTCAGCCCTGACCTGAAACAGCTGAGACTCCAGATTCCCAATCTGAAGTTGCATTTGTGAAAGCTGAGCACAGTAACCTCCTTCCGTTTCTGCTAAAGTGTCTTCAAGGGATTTTTTCTGTGTAAGAAAGATTTTAAATAATCTGACAGAGGAAAAAAGAATTCTTTACAAATACAAAACCAATTGAAACAGTTTATTGGGATTAACTATAGCCTCATTACTAGGAGATACTTATTTTTTTCTTGAAATACTAATTTGATAAGTGGCCTTTGCTGCTTCTTCACTGAATGTGAACATAAAAGTTCATTTGTTTTATAACAAGCTACTTGCAATCCAATTATACATATATATGCAAATCTTAAATCCTGTAGAATAGTATGAGATCTAAAAAGTTGGAAAATCTACCCTGAAGAGTCAGCAGTTTCCTTTCAACATACCATGGCAAGCTGAGATTGTAGTTCAATTTCCAGGCTCTGAAGAGTCCGTTTTAGGTCTGTGATCTCGCTCTTTCCTGACTGAAGCTGCTCAGTGTTGGTGGAGATTTCCCTTTTCAGCTCCCCACTCTGAAATGGCAAGAAGAAGAGTGTAATTTTACTGTTCCGAATACTCAACTCGCTTTTACATGCGTTTGACTGCATTTGCTATTTATGCGGTTGTTACTTTTTCATTGAACCATGCTTCAGCCTCTTTACGGTTTTGCTCAGCGATGACTTCGTACTGCCCCCTCATGTCATTCAAAAGCTTGGTGAGGTCAATTCCTGGAGCAGCATCCATTTCAACGCTGACTTGGCCAACTGCACTGCTCTGGAAGCCCTGAAGCTCCTGGAGAGATTTGAAATAAAAGATTCTGCTAATAAAAGGCACGATAGTTCTACCAGAAATATATGTAAAGAAATACATGTGATATAAATTCTTTTTCTACAAGAATCCTTCCTAATTAAGTTTTGTCTCATCTCTGAAGAATATAAAATGGTGAAATATTAACGTAGATCTTGCCTGTCATTTCCATTTGTCTGAAGAGTCTTGTTGTTTAACTTTCTGATTCACTTTGAAGCTATTACGATAAAGTCGTTCTTCTCTAACCTGTACATCTAGAATATTAGTAGAAATAATAACTGAAAAGACTGTGATAAACATTTGGGTTGGCTCCCATTTCCTTTATAATTTTTAATGGCAAATTTTGTACCGACTTACTTTAAGGGACCTATTTAATCCACCTCTGGTTGAAATTTGTGTAGCTATTTATTTTATTTAAAAATCTGCATATTTAATTTTATTTTTAAACTTTTAAAATATTTTTTCTTTAAAATCTGCATTTATTAACAAGATGACAAGAAGAATACTGTGTTAAAATGGCAGCAGGAGTTATTTTCTGCAACACAATGACTACTGTGGTGGTAGTATATAGCCAGAATAAAATAAACAACTGACTTCTGAGTTTATTTGGCAAGAAGAAAAAGTGAAAAGTTCAGTTCTGCTTAGCCAGGAGCTAAGAAGAGAGGAACTTGTTGGGGCCAGCATTCCAAAAGCCCTGAATGTACATGAAAATACCTTCTGCATTCTTAGAAAAATTGTCTGGCAGTATTTCTAGTGGTAAAACTGAGAAAATCAGTAATAATGCATCATCTAGAGCCCATAGCTTAGGTGCCTATTTCTTTCCCTCTTAGTAAACTCAAAAAAGAACAGCAAACAAACCAAATAATGAAACCAAGGAACTCCCACTGGCATAAATAAAGGAATAATTTGATGTTTTGCACTTCCATCTGCCTTGTTATGAATACACAAAGAAAAAAAAAGTACCTCTTCATGATTCTTCTTGAGATAAGCCAATTCTTCATTCAAACTTTCAATCTGCATCTCCAAATCAGCTCTTGTCAAGGTCAGCTCATCAAGAACTCTGCGTAGACCATTGATGTCAGCCTCCACACTCTGGCGAAGAGCCACTTCATTCTCATATCTGTAAAGAAAGTAATTAAATATGCTTTTTATGCAGTTAATGAGGTCAAATGCAAACTGTTACTATATACTTATATAGCTTTTACTATGAAATCTTAATACACAAAATTATTACAATATTAATAATGTTAACATATTCTGCAGTAAGAGATTTTTAAACATGTAAGATTTTTTCCCTTAAAATAATAGTGACAGGTTTTGCAATATCAAGACATACTTACTTCAGTCTGAAATCATCAGCAGCCAGTCTGGCATTATCGACCTGCAGAATGATTCTTGCGTTGTCGATAGTCGCATTAATGATCTGGAATACAAGCAGTGTCCAGAGAATGATTTTGTAGTGCAATGGCTTTGCAGCTCAGTATAGCTTTTTACATAACTGTAGTTCTAAATATGACTGTAATAAAACTAAGTCATTAGACTCTTGTATAATTTGCTAAATATGAAGATATATAGGACCGATTTTCAGCTTCTGCAAATCAGCATGTTTCACTTAATGGAAGAATAAGAGTTTGCATTCTGTAGTTTATAATCTCTGAAGAGCTTGCCAGGTAGTATCTCTGCTTCAGGAATTGAATTTGTAGTACAAAAAATATGAAACTTTCTAAAAAGTAAACATTTTAATCAACAAGAGTTTGTACAACTGGATTCTCCCACTGCCTTCTCCTTTATTCAAGTTAGACCAAGTCGCTTCACAGCATTGTGTGACGTAGCTACAGAACTTCAGTTAATATACAAGAAAAATTCAACACATGATACTAGTGCAATGTGAGGGAGGATTATTACAAGCATTGATAACGTACAAGAAATTTGCTCTTGGTTTCTTAAAGGAATTTGTTATTTTTCTCCAAATATTATTAGGTGAATTACAAATGCAAAGATGCATTAAGTACGTTGGATTGCTACCTTGTTTCGAAGATCTTCAATTATTGGATAATGTTTACTATAGTCGTTCCCAGACCCAGGAATACCAGCTCCGGGGCCATTTTTCTCATACCACTCTCGGATTTTGCGCTCCAGCTCTGTATTGGCGTCCTCCAGAGATCGTACTTTGTCCAGATATGCAGCCAGACGGTCATTGAGGTTCTGCATCGTTTCTTTTTTTGAGCCAGAAAGAAGGCCGCCATCCCCACCACCACCAGTGCCAAAACCACCTCCAAAACCAGCGCCTGAGCCACTGCCAAAGCCACCTCCAAAACCAGTGCCTGAACTGCTGCCAAAACCACTTCCTAACCCCCCACCGAAACCACTGCCTAAGCCACTTCCGTAGCCACCACCTACACCACCACCAAAGCCTCCACCAAAGCCACTACCTGCGCTGCTCCCAAAGCCCCCGCTGAAGCCGGAGCCAGAACCAAGCACAGAAGCAGCACCAAAACCGGCACCAGATCCACCACCAAACCCAAGCACGCTGCCACCAAAGCCTCCTCCAGCGCTTGTGCTAGACATCCTCAGAGCTCCCCCGCCAAGGCCGCTCCGAGAAGAGAATTGCCGGGATCCGCCACTTGTGCGCACAGAGAGGGCCATGGTGCTCGAGGTGCCCCGATCTGTTTGCTGAGCAGACAACCCAGAGCAAGGCAGATCGGAGAACAGTTAAACCTTATATAGGGAATGTTGTGGGTGTTGCAGTAGCAGTCCCCACCTCCTAACAAAATCCTTAATTCTCTCTCTCTTTCTCTCTCTCTTTTGGGGACAGGGAGGAAAGCAGTTTAGTATGTCCTGACCAAGCTAAATGATGTGTGCAAATCTGAATTGCCTGTGGGAGCAGAAATCTGGCACCCTCCAGGTGTTTGCTGCATGAGGAGAAATGGGTGGAGTAGAGCTAAGGCATCATGATAATGTTTTGCCATGTGCAATGGAGCACAGACATTTCCTTTCACATTTAAATCCATCTTAAATAATTTTTTTGTCATTACATATTCATTGCTTTCTTGGTTTGGGGCTATTATTACAGAAGTATGCTTAAGTCAGTAGAATGATCCCTTTCATATCATACTTCCCAGCATGCGTGTCAAAAATGTGTTTCTCTTCCCAGTGCTTTTCTGGCATGAACCTCTGCCAGATCAGTGTTCTCAGTATGTTTAATAAGAAGTTAGAAGGGTGATCAACAGAAGTATGTAAGGAGGCATGTGGACAGTCAGTGATCTGCAGCTTGATCATTAATATGAAAACAGAAAATATTCTTGATTATACTGAACATAATTTGTAATTGTTTTCTGGACTAAACCTTTAGTCATTGAAATATCTGTCTGATGCTGAAACCGACGCTCCTATTACAATGTAATTGTAATGTGCGTAGCCTATACCAACCGTTGATACTTTCAAGCTGAAAACTAACCATTGTTTCTTCTAAATGGTTTGTGTGCCAAAGTAAGGGAAAGATCTCAAGTATTGTTGAGGGTTTCAAAGTAATTTTTCAATTGTGACAGCTCTGTTTTGTGCTTAAAGAGATAGAAGGGACTTCTGAGACACCTTTTCAAGTGCAGGAGGGGGAAGACTAAACCATCGGACTTTTTTCTGGCAGTGGCTCACTCCCTGGTCCTTTCATCCATGGTGCTCCAATAGTAGGTCTGCTTTTCAGCCTTTACGATCCATTGATCCGTGTCTAGTCAGATGCAGAAATTGTAAATTCTGGCAGTCAGTCAGACTGTGGTTCTTTTCCTGCTGCCCTGTACCTACGGTTCCCAGAACACCTCAGCTGATATTGTGCAAATTCACAGCGTGATGGTTTACAATTGCGCCGGTATCACTGATGGTTTTTTAAGTCTAATGCAATTGGACGTGAAAGCCCAGCACAGAAACACCTGACAATTCTTTTTTTTTTGTTTTGTGCCTTTTATAATATAATTTAGAGATCAAATATAGCTCTTACAGGTTTGAAACCCTTCAAAATCAATATGATTTTCTTTTGAAGTTCTTTTGATAAACAGAAAATTGTTTTTTCTTTGTCCGGGCTTAGTTATACCATTGGATTTGTCAACAGAAATTTATCCATTTTTTATTAATCTACATCTAGGAGCATGGGTGCTTTTTTGTGGCAGAACTGTATTGTGAGCAGTAGATCAAAGGTTTGAGTACAGCATTTGTGTAGAAATGAATTGATAGCCTGGTATCAGTGACTCATGATTGTGAAAGCAAAGGATTATTTTCTTTGGCAGCTGTATATGTACAGTAAATAATGTACTGGACAGGTGAGATTTCAAAAGGAAGAGCTTTTGTGTTTACGTTGTGAAGAGGAAAATGTAGACTCCTTGGGCTGAAGATCTGGGTGTGGCACAGGAGACTTGCACTGCATGGGAAGGGCTACATGTGGTTGATAGAGAAGGGGTCAACAGAAATGGTACTCTATTTCTGAACTGAAAGGCAAAATGTATCCTTACTGGTAAAATACCTTTGCTTGGCATAGTCCCTGATGATACAGAAATCTACAGAGATTGAAAAATAATAAAAAGACTTCTTAAATTTCACTTTTTAATTTATTATGAAATGAAAATTGACATTTATTTATTTGAAAATCAATTTTTACTGAAGTGAGGCTGCATTGCATTTGCGTGGTAGTTCAAGTTCAGAAAAGATGCACTGAATCAACATTTTAATATGCTTTTTAAAACATCTACTCTAAATGTTCTATTACATAAGAGAAAAATAGATTGCTAACCTTTGGATTGCAGTTAAACTAACAAATTAGATAGGGAGCACATCATATATATCTAGTAAATTCTTTCTTGTAAAGTTCTGATGAGGTGTCCACCAAGGTTTCAGAAATAATAGCTATCTTTTAAAAAGTTTCTGTTTATTAATGTTTTGAAACTGAGAGAAAACTTAATGCACCAGATGTTGAAGTGAACTATCTGAAGAAATGAAGAAAAAATTGTCATGGTGCTTTTGGAGGAGTCTACCACTATCAACAACTTGTTAAGCACATGAGCAAATTTTGTCCCATGTTTTCATCTGATGACTTGCACCAGTTCAGTGCTTTGAAACTTCAGTAATACACATGGCTTCAGTATTTTTCTAAATTCAATGTTTATTATTTTAAAAGCTGTAGTAAATTCATGCTATAAGTCATTTGACTTTCAAATTTATACTGAGCAACGTTTTCAATGTAATTTTAAGACTCGGATGTAAATAAAGACTAATACTTCATTTTTTTTTTTCTGTCTTGGAAACAGTAATACATTTGTAGCAGGCTGATTTGTGTATTCTTTCATCACGGTATTTAGTCTGTATTACACTGTGTAAGTAAACCCAAAACCTTGTACTTTGTAACTTTCTGATGGAAAATGTTGTTTTTAGTAACACTCCCACACACAGGGGAAAAAAAGAAAAAGAAAAAGAAGAAGAAAAAGTAGATTGTTTCAGATTCAATAATTTGGCATTTTTCAACCCTTGCTGATTTTAGGGAGAATTAGATTGATTTCTGTATAAAGTTTAATGTTGTAATTTTGACATCAGCTCCAAGAAGCTCAGAGGCGGTCTCGCCTCTGCTGGTGCTGTTTACATCTTCTCTTCAATCTCTTTGATCTCAGAGGATACAACCTTGCCATCTACCACCTCTTCAACAATTGTCTTGATCTTCTTAATTTTACTTGATTCTGGTAATGAAATTTAACAATAAATTAATAAAATGCAATGTATATTGACAGAAAAATAGTGCTAGCGGCAGTTCCACTAATGAGAAAATAGACAAAGGCATCTTTTCAGTGCACAGTTACTGTAAAGTAAACTTTGGGGAGATACAGGGATATGGTTTATCTTCCTTCTAACATGCTGTAAGTTACTTATCATTTATACTGGACATTGTGTGGAATAACTCTGTTCATCATGACATTTTTGCTTCAGTTTAGCACAAACTTGTAGACCTAAAAACTAGTAACTTTCTTACATAGAAAAGGATTTTTTTGCTATTAAACTACGTATACTTTATTTAGGAGCCTAGTCTCCTTGTATAGTCAGTGGAGAGAAACAGATGCTTCTGAAGGCCCTCAGAGAATAATTCAGTACTTTTCTGTCAGTCTTTTGGCTTTTTGAGGAGTCTGTGGTTTTACTTTTGGCACCTGATTTATATATATAAAAGCAAGGTTTCTATAGTCCCTGTAGGTTATCGATTCCTACAATTGATTGCTTTCTTGTAGGATTTCACTGGTTGACAATTTGCTCTGAAACTGTGTTGTTTTACATCAGGCTACTTAATGCCATAACATTTCAATAGGAAACCATCAAAAAATATATGTTTGTGTGACATACCTTTTTCCAGGTCCTCTGCAGATAGATTCACTTGGACAGGCCTGTTCAAATCGTAAATTGCAAAAAAGTCATTATATTGCCTGAGGTATTAAAGAAACAACCTTGTATGTTTCCTGTACTTTTACACATGTAATTTCCTTTCATCAAGATGTTAAACCATGTGTTTAAGTGAGTTTTCTCAATTAAAGTAGAATTTGTTAAGCGTAAGCTGTAGGTGAAATTAACCTGCAGACCAGTTTCTGCAGAGTTACAGCTTCAGCTCGTGCAGATATGCCCAAACTGGCTGCTGAGCCAGAACTGCTAACAGGTAGAGTCTTCGAGGGAAGCATCACTCTCTGCTTGTCGTGCTCTGTGTTCTCTCACAGATCTCTGCTCTTTTCACTACAGAATACGGGATACTGGACTATCTGGATGTCAAGTGTGAGCTCACTTGCACCTCTTACATATTTAAGTAGCTTGGCTACTAGTGATACAAGTACGGCAGAACAGAATCCAGTGCAGGCTGCAAGAGGTCAGTATGAGTGCCTTGCTCTAATGTGACCAGGTGCCTGTGGTGTCTAAAGCAGTTTAAAGAAAAATCTAGCCCAGGTTACAGTCATTATAGTTATGGAAAAGTAGATCCAAAATTGCATCACTGATGTTTATGGGGTGTGAACAGCTATCACACTACTCAGCTCAAGAAGAGTAACAGTATATATCTGTGCAGAGGTTGACAGATACAGACTCAACCAACTTCCGCAGCAGCCTCTGAAACAGAGCACAAACTGCAGCCTGCTCGGAATCTACAGCTGAGAGCTGGGCAACAGACAGGTTTTTTCCTTCAAAAACTGGCTACCAAGGAGCGGATTTTACCACTTTCACCACCCGTGAATATAGACAGTATTTGCAATGCTGTCTGCTGTCACCCGACCCGAAGCTGCCAGCGCGCTCGTGTTGCCTCACCCGCTGTCCTCTCCTTCCAGCAGGCGGCGGTACGTGGCGATCTCCATTTCCAGGCGAGTCTTGATGTCCAGCAGAATGGTGTACTCGTTGTTCTGAGCCTCCATGTCAGCCCGGAGTTGCCTCAACTGAGCCTCTAGCCTGGCAACTGCCTCCTGTATTTGAGTTAGTTGCAAACTATAGCGTGCTTCAGTTTCAGCCAGAGTGTCTTCTAAAGACTTCCTCTACAGTTGGTGAAAAGAACAGAGATGTATTATTATTCAAGAGGATACATTTTGTCCTTAAAATTACATTTAGATTGAAAAATGTGTCGGTTCTGTATTTATCTCTGTAACTGTTTACTAAACACAGGTCTTATTTCAAGTAGTGTTTATTATTTACCATGTTCAGCTGGGACTGTAATTCTAGCTCCAGACCCTGACAGATCTGTCTCCGCTCTGTGACCTCTCTCTTTTGGTCTTGCAGCTGTTCCATGTTGCTTGCCACTTCCAGGTTCAGTTCTTCTGTCTGAAATACAAAAATGGAAGGACTGTAAGCTAGAACTAAACGTGACTGAGGTTCTTGCGGATGTTTAAGTAATTGACCTTACCTGCTTTTCAAATCGTTCTTTGGCTTCTTGACGGTTCTTTTCTGCCATTTCTTCATATTGCCGTCTCATGTTTTCCATAACAGTTGCAAGATCAATACTTGGAGCAGCATCCACCTCCACATTAACTGAGCCACCCACTTGTTTCTGCAGTCTGTCAATATCCTACAATATGGAGCACAGTATCAGCATCAGCTAAAATTGATAGTATGACTCTTTAATTACTTAGAGGAAAGCTTGGCCATATGCCATAATTCAGATTCCTAGCATTTAATTTAGGATTTCTACTTGTGTCTTTACTTGAAAAGGGGAAATAACCAATGGTTATTAAACATTCTTACCTTTGTAGGTCTTTGAAATTATAACGTTAATGTAATGTTAAGGGTGAGGTTCCGTTTGAGCTGAGACTCCTAGGAGATACCCAGTGCAGATATCTGACTTGTAGGTATCTCTGCATCAGCCAGAGCTCCTATTACGCCCAGCAGAGACCAGAGGGCTTCTCAGCTGAGCAGCCCGTAGGTGTTGCTCTGTGGTGAGATGGATCTCAGGCTGTGTCCATTTTGTCGGTCTCTCAGTGGATTGTAACAGAACCATGGGCAACAGCATTCACATAGGTAATATATGAATAGACACCTAAATTTTGATGTGCTAAGCTGGAGCTGAGTCCCACCATAAGTGTAGCATTCTTTCAGATTGACCATGAAGATTTCATTATTCCTGGTGGGGCTGAGTTTATGTACGCCACTGACAAAAAAATCTCTCCACGACAGTGTTCTGCTGCTCTCACCTCCTCATGGTTCTTCTTAAGAAAAAGTAGTTCTTCATTCACGCTTTCAATCTGTGACTCCAAATCAGCTTTCGTCAAAGTCAAGTCATCACGAACTCGCAGCAGTGCATTAATGTCATTCTCAACATTTTGCCTAAGCGAGAGTTCGTTCTCATACCTGTAAAACAAGGCTTGCTTTGTCATCAAAACGCAACTGTCTGATGAAAATGTCAGAATCAATAGCTACTATAGCCTTAGTCCTAAAATGTTTCTTTTTACTAAACTTTGCACTAGAGAAGGTTTACTGCTCAGCTTTGATACTAATAACTAGAAATTTTCATGAATAACAGGGACATGAAAGAGAATGTATGAAATACTCATGAAACTTACTTCAGTCTAAAATCATCAGCAGCCAGTTTGGCATTGTCAATCTGCAGGACAAGCCTTGCATTTTCCAACTGTGCAGCACCAATCTAAAAAGGAAGGGTTGGAAAGGGATGAAGCATAGACAGCAGAACTTGCAGTGGACACCAAGTGATTCTTAAATGTTATAGAAGATAGCTTTGTTTGACATTTATAAAACTGAATGTGCATCAGCAACCAGATTTTTATCTCAATAAAAACAAAAATAATTTTTAATCTCAATAAAAAGAATTTTATATATATATCTCATCTCAGTGAAGAGAATATAATACATCTGGATGATGTATTGATAAATACATAATTTTATCAGTGTATTATATTCTCCTGCACATTATGGTACTGAGAGAAGTAAATGTGGTTGAAGAAAGTTCTGAGGCAGGAGAAGGAGAGGATGAGAATCTTTGCACATAGATGCACACTTATCCATTCCTAGAAATTAATACTGCATGTGGACGTCATCTAGCTTAACTTTAGCCGTCTGTTAGTCATCTGGGTTTAAGCTAAGTTCCCTTTAAAGTGTGTAAAAGGAAGTAGGGTTCTCCAAAAGGCACAATTACCACTTTTTCCTATGTACTAATTATTCATGCACTGGAAGAACCAAATTGAAGCATGTCCTACTGCAAGGTTTATATCTGTACTAGAAAACAAATGAAATGTACTTAGGAGCATGAAGTAAAACTAAAGAACCGGTAAAAAGATAATGAGCGAGTTTTAGAAAAAAAAATTAAGATGAACTTGAGATTTAGCTTGAGAACCAACAGGCTGAACTGCTGTATTAAATAGTGGTTCTTATAAGATAGGTAAATATATCCCTCATTATACCGTAGCTTTAGGAGCCATATGTCCTTTAACATAATGAGGAAAGTTTTTTTTCTTGAGGATATGGCAGCATCTGGATTTTGGCTTAAGTCCGATGGATTTATCATATGTGGAGGACAAAATCTAGCAGATGAGTTATGTAAATGAAAGCCCTTCCTCAATTGATCACCAGAAAACTTTCACAGTCAGATAACTATTAAAATTGCCTAAAGCAAATATAATAGAATTAATTCATTCTGATTCTGAGATTTTTCACATATTAGATTATTCACATTTGTAAGCATATATCAAATATTATGAATTATGTAAAATCTGTCACTAATTTGTATCTGGTCAAAATAAAGCATTTATTGTTCTTAGTTGAGACAATTACAAATTGAAAAAGTAGATTTTCCTCAATAGATTATTATCTATCTCCCCAAAAATTGCAATTCGTATTTTTATAGATGGTTATATGAAATCTTACCTTATTTTGAAGCTCCTCGATTGTTTTAAAGTATGAACTGTAGTCCTGCCTTACATGTGTGACGTTCTTCTCATGCCACTCCTTGATCTGCTTTTCCAGCAGGGAGTTTGCCTTTTCTAGAGAGCGCACCCTCTCCAGATACGAAGCCAAACGGTCATTTAGATTTTGCATAGTTGCTTTCTCATTGCCAGTGAGCAGCACATCGTTACCAGTAACGCTAAGCTGGAAGTTACCACCAAAGCTTGGTCCGTGGCTGGCGCTGGAGGATATGCTGGTGCCATAGCCGCCAGCTCCGCCATAGATGCTCGGTGCCTGACTCTTTTGGATGGTCACGTTCCTGACAGATAAACCGCTGACACTGGGTGCGCTGGTTTGGAAGCGGGCGTTTGTACCCAGCTGGAAGCTTCGGCTAGAGAATGCCATTTGCCTTCTTCTTCTAAAGTGAAACAGCTAAGTCTGCACACACACAGAGCAGCTGAAGTGAAGAGCAGTGTGTGCTCTGTAAACCTTTATACTGTATTTCAAAGAGGAAGCACAGTGATCATAAACCCCACCTCTGTTGACACATAATGTAATTGGTGTCAGCACTAATAACACGCAGCATATTGTCCCCACAATCAGGATAATGCAGGGGGTTCTTAATCTGTTCATCTGTGTTTGAAAAAAATCCTCAGGTAGTTTGGCTTTCTTAGTTATTTTGAATAAAAGATAAAACACAAATGAACTGCTGAATCATTTAGAGCAGTGTATCTGCAGCCATTGTCTCTACAGCCCTTTTGAGCAAACAAGTCAATTCTGACCCCCATGTGCAGTTTATGAAATTAAAATGAGAGTTGACTATATGTGACAAGAGGCTTAAAATATTTATAACTGCCATCAAGTACATATTTCTGTTGAGTGAGGCACAGTCTGGGCCTGAGGACAGTTTAGAACAGTCTATAAATTATTAGAAAGGTGGCATTTGTAACTACCTTGTTAATTCATGTTGTAGTAAGCCCAAAGGAGTATTCTTACTGTTTTGAAAATGAATGGCGTTGTAGGTAGCATGCGTTGAATGTACACTCATTTAGTTTTAGAAGACCCTTACAAGTTGAACCAGGTTTCAATGTAGGTGAAATTAAGCAGAAAAGAGTATTGCTTTGTGAATAGATAAAGTAATAAGGATATTGGAGATCGTCTTGATTGCCCACTTTATTTTACGTGTGAGATGCTGACATTTGTAGAGTGATAGGAGGTATCGAGATCAAGCTGGCAGCACAACTAGCTTCCAGCCCTGCTGCATGGCTGAAGTTAAAGCAAAGCAAGTAACCCGCTGCCCCGTCGCTGTGCTAGGCTGGTACCACCAGCTGACTTGTTCCGCTGCTGGCTGTTTTGCCACAAACCCAGGTGTTTTATTCATGAACAGGAAATCAGCTGCCTCTGGTCAGTGCATGAAGAAACCCGACAGCCTGTATTTCCAAGAGTTCCTAAACGTAGTACGGTGTATACTTCTGAGATGCGAAATGCAGGGATAAAATGGAAGGCGAGGGAAGAAGCTGATTGCTGAGGGCATTATTAGTGCTACGGGAAGCATGTAGCAGGTGCGCAGCAGGACAAAACATAGGCGTAGTTCCTTGGGGCACCGCATTTACTGTACGTTAGTGTATTATTCATGTACAGCTAGCCACGTAGGACAGTTAACAAGTGCTGTTTGTGTTAGTGACAGACAGCTGCTGTACATACTGGTCTTCAACCTCGGGGCAAAGAAGTTGGTGAGACACGAAGCTCCAGGGGCATCGAACTGTGTCTTGGATGTATCTTTAGGTTTCTGAGAAGGCCTAAGCCTGGGATGTTGTGGAACCAATCCTGCTAAGTTGTTTTTAAATTACAGTGCCACAGATTAGTCTAAATAGCACTGTAGCAAGGCAAGAGTTAAGCTGTCATAGTTAGCTATTCTGAAAATACGCATCTTCCAAAGCCAAGTGATCAGCGTTCAGGGCAGAACTTTTTTGTGTGAAGATGCTGTTCAGCTGTGTGAGTTGTCTTTGGACCTTGAACATCTTTGGGTGTAACTGATAAGGATAAATGTCTGAAAAACATTTATGGCAGTTCAAATCAAAGTACACCGGCCAGGTCAATTGGACTGTTGCTATAGAAACTCAAGGTGGGTCTTTTATTTACTGAAAGCATTCAGACTACGTAGGAGTCGATAGTGTTGGTAGGGCAGAGCTTATATCTTTACTGCCGTGAGAGAAATACAGCAAAGATCCTGCTGCAGTTCATCTCTTGGCTATATACTTCACTGCCTGGGTCTCTTACAATATTTTCTGATAGCCTAGTTGATAGTAAACATTCTGCTCTGTCTTCTTAGTATTTATTAAAATTGGTTTCCATTTACCTTGACGGTATTTTTTCTAAACCTCATTTGAAGATTCCATTCTTTGTTTCATTGTGCAAAAGCCAAAGGCTATTTGTTAACTTTCATGTTGGTGTATAAATGCAGCAGGATGTCATCAGAGGCCTAGAGTGGCTTTTGTGGGTCAAATCCTTAATCTTTCTATTCACAACTATCCTACCTCCATATGGGGAAGCAGCTACATAGTTTAAATATCAAAAAAACTAATTGCATGTGTTGTTAATGTCACCTGTTTGAAATTTATGGAAGTTGGATACTATCTAGATATGTAAGAATAATATAATATAAAAATATAATATAAAAAAAGCAAACTAAAATTCACTGATACGTTGAACTTTCTAAACTTTTCTCTAACCTCACCTTGTACAGTGAGCTGAATCAAAATGGCCATCAGGATTGGATCAGACATTTGTCTTGGCCTCAGGCTCTGCTATTTTAGGTCAAGCTGAACCTTCAGCAGTTCTTTTTCTTCTAAAATCCTCTTGGTTATTAAGCAAAAGTGTTCAAGGCATATGCAGCTGGAAGCACAGAGCAGTAGTATCAAATAGACATAGTTTTAAAAGATACCGAGCTGAATTTTCCTAGCATTCAATTGCTTTTCTTCTTGAAATTGTTTACTGACAATTTCTCTTGTTCTATCCATTTATATATGCTTCTCATTCCATAAAATAAGTTGGAATATCTGCAATAATGTTTACTAAGATCAGTATGGGTGTAAATCATACCATAGGTGGGTTTTACTCCGGTATTTTTGCTCAGTGCATTTCTTCACGGAATATATTGAATGGTTGTTTAAACCACTGCAAGCTGCGCGAGGGAGCAGGAGGGGCTGTGCCTGTGCCAGGAGTGTGACCCCCAGGTCCCGCGGCTGCTGGGGGCGAGTGCCTTGGGGCTCACAGCTGCACGCAGCGGGAGTAGCTGACGGCCTCTGCTGGCTCTCGAGCTGTGCCCTGCTGTTATCTGCAGGAATATGGGCTGCCTTGTTTTTATTCACAGAAGTGATTGTAACAGTAGATAATCCAAATAGCTGTTGAGAAACTTTAAAAATGTTATATTGTCTGATATCTGCAGTTCTGATCAGTGTGAAAGAGGTGCTGTTAACACTTTGCTGGTGCTTCAGTTTAGCAGTGCAGTTCCCAACCGGAGACTCCGTTGGGAACGCTCTGCAGAGCGCAGTCTGTGGATGTACCTGCGTACCACTGCTTTCAGGGATGTGGTCAGTCTGAAGGGTTTGTGTGTGGTCGTAACAAAATGTTCATGGCAACGCTAGTGGGTTGTTTGATTTCCTGAAGAACTCTTGCCTGTGTGACAGAGATTTAATGCGTATTACAGAGCTATGAAGGTAACTCATGCAGGGTTCTGATAACGTGTGCATGCCATTTAGTATTACTCACCGTTACTAACAAGTTATATGTAACCAGTCATGAAAGTTCAAGGAAAAAAAGACACACCCAGCTTTGGTTCTGTATTTATGCTGCCTTTAGATGGAACATATGCTTTCTGTTTGGCCAACTTAAAGATGTAACTAAAGAAAAGTCTTTTAGTTCAGGCTTCAGTGGTGATCCGTTTTAACAGGGAAGTCCAATGCCCATTTATTAGTCCGTGTAAATACTTTGTTGATTTCAGTTTGGGTCTTGTGTCCCAAAGATCTCTTATAATACAGTTGTGAAAAGACTTCCACTGTACAAAGTGCATTCAAGGAAGAGGAATTCCATGTTCAATATTCCGGCCCTATTCCACTATTCAGTATCTCTGTGTCTGAGAAATTCCCCTCCTTCTCTTCGTAACCTACTTGTGAGAAGACATTACTTCCTGATTTATGCCATACAGCCTGTTTACAACCAAGGGAACTGTTGTAAGATGAGCTTTCAGGGCAGAATCAGAATCATTTTCTTTTGTAGGTATGAGCCAATAGCAGATTTTGAATTCAGTTTTTTCCTGAAAGAATGGAAAAGACTACTTAGGACAATTCTCCACCCTGAAAACAAACTATATTTGCACCATCTGTCAATGCAAATGCTGCACCCTAGAACGCAAACAGTAAACAGAGATGTTTTATGTTCTGCAGACTGGGATCCAGGAGCACTGGGTATCAAAATAGGTTGAGACAGCATGATTTCCCTGATTGCTGAAGGTACAGGGAATGGTAATCCCTGTAGTCTGCAGGAAAATCACCTCCTTTGCACCTGTTATTAGGATGTGTCCCATGCTGGTCCCTTTCATCTGGGAGCCACCGAATGGGAACAGGATGACTAACTGAGGTTCATGGGAAGAAAAAAAAGATTTTTCACTATTGTCATTGCTTAGTCTTGTGAAAGAATAGAGGATTTTCCACAGAACGATGGATGGTGCTTGTCCAAGCTACAAAAGCACCGTGACCAAATCCGATGAGAGGAAGGAGCAGATGATGTCACTAATTAACTGGCTTCACTCAAGCCCTGAACATCTGCAGTACAAGATCTTACGCTGTCTTCCTCACATCTGTACTTTTTCCTCATTTCCTTCTCCTTTAAATCTTTTGTCCAGTGAAAATATCCTAATCATCAGAACACTTCACCTTATTATTTTCTGCAGTGAGCTTTTGACCAGAGGTAAATTTAAAACATTACGTTCAATGGTATGATACTTTTAAGTACTCCAGATGTTGGGGTGGCGCGTAAGGCAGGGTGTAGGATGCATCCTTCCCCAGCCACAGGTTGCAAAAGAAAGTCGGGAGCTGCCTTTCCTGTCTTAGCTGCTCTCCTCGAATAGAATCAGATTGCAGTGCCAAGGAAAACAGCTCCAGGCCGTACAAATGAGCCTTCTCTTCTTTTTCTCCCCTAAAAGTATCCTAAATGTCAGCTCTACTATAATCTAAAAGACTACCAGCAGGAATTTTTCCCTGGTAAAAATCATGTGCAACAGTGGACTGAGAAAACCAGTAAGCTGGAGAATTTTGCATTTTTCCTAGGTGTGACCACAGCCAACAGCAATATTTGCTGAACATCTGTGAACATGAATCTGCGGTTCGTATACAGTCGTATCAAACAATGTAAAGCTAGCAGAAGGCTGGAACAGTTCAGTAGCCATGAGAAGATATTCGTAGATCATAGATCATAGAATATCCTGAGTTGGAAGGGCCCCACCAGGATCAACTCCTGGCTCCGCACAGGACTACTTCGGAACGTAGCTGTATGATTCAGTAAGCAAATACAATCTTCATGGCCCTGTGCAAATATATGCACCCACTGATAGTGCACCATAAAAGATTTGTACGAGCACACTGTATTGCATGCGTTCACATTTGTGTGGAATTTTTCCCTAGCTTTTTTAAACAGCAGTCCTTGTGGTTTCAGGACTGTCCAATACACAAATACTTCAGCAGAAGTTTCCAGTTAAAAATACCTCATTAGCCTTAAGCATCTCCCAGAAGGCAGAGCTATCAAAAGGAGCGGTTGCTGTCGTACTTAGTCATGCCGGTCCCATTTTCATGCCATTTGGAAGAGAAGCGTGATGCGTATATCCCTGTTTGTCACTAGAGGCCACCACATGCCTTCTAAAAGAGCTACGTGTGCGAGTCTGAGTGTTATTTGCTGCAACTAGAGAATCCATGCTGGAACCTGAACACGGTTAATGAAAATCACGTATTACATAACAAAATTTCACGTTACTCTCTTTTCTGTTCCTATGTCCAGAAGAAGAATGTTTTGCATAACTCTTGTGGCCAAATGTGTAAAGCAGTGTTTATCTTCACAGCCACAGGCTGTAATTACAAAGAGTTTAGTGTTGTATATGGCAGTGAGCTTGTAAGCAATGGCAACGAGTATTATCTATCTTTCTAAATCTTGAAAGCTGAATTTGTGGTGATAGGCATGTTCATTCTCCCTTTGAATGATTCCCCTTTCCTCACGACTGATACTCAAGTATCTTAATTTTCAGAGAGCAATAAGCTCTAGCCGTTAAAGAAAAGGATTTTGTTGTTGTTGTTCTTTTGTTTTTTCGTTTGTTTGTCTGTTTCTGTTTTTACGTTTTTGCTAAGTAGCAATGTTATTTCCAGTGGAACATACCATTCACAAAATGTCCTCGGAAACTGTTTGAAACTGTTCTGTGGCAAGACTAACAAAGAAATAGAGCCTGGGCACTGAAATGGCTTTAAAAAAAGATTATTTGTCTCTATAATAAGGAAGGAAAGACGTGTTGTTCTTTTTCCTGCACTGGTAACTTTAAAATCACAGTTTTCTGTCTACTTCTAAGAGCCTTACATATTTCCTGCTTTGAAATTGCTCTGGTAAGAGTTGCTTGCAGTTTATTTGTTTTGTGCATTTTATGCTTTAATTTCTTGCATGCGTGATTCGGGAGGCGTAGATTTGAGCCGACGCTGGTACTTCTCCTCTGAAAGTATCAGACTTAACTTCTGCTCTGAAGAAGTACTGTATAGCTTGTCAGCTACGTGTCAGCTTGTTTCTTTCTTCTTTTCCCTGCTCGCTGCAAATAATTATTCCTTTAAATTAAATTACATTTTCTCTAATTAAATTATATTCCTCATTTTCTATGCTTTCATTAGAGCCTAATAACAGCCTATCAAATTAAATCCTTTTGACTTGTCCTTAGGACGATGCAAAGTAAAAAAATTTACCCCTGAAGTCTAGATAGTTATTGAAAGTGTCTTCACCACAGCTGATGTTATGATTTTATGCCTTTAAGCTTCTGATGCATATTCAGACATTCAAAAGGCAATTTAATATGTCTAGAAGAAGCAGCCGTGCACCTGTTTCAGCATTAGGTCGTGTCTAGCACTTTGTCAGCTATGAGTTTCTATCATAAGGACAGTCCAAAATTCCACTGTAATGTATTGATGCTTGTGTTTAATGTGGTATTTTTGCACACAATTCCTTTATGCCAACCCTTAGATGTATGGCTCAAATAGGTCATTTCAGTATAGTTATACAATTAAAAATATCTTTAAAATACATCTTGAAAAGAAGCACGGAATTATACCGAGGAAGGAATTACGAGGAAGCAATATGTAGTAAAACAGGCCCCCAGTTTTTTCTGATTTCACAAAGCCAAATGTGCATGTAGAGTCAATAACTGAGATGCTTTTGCTGTATAGTTCAGGAAGTGTGGAGGGCAGGGGGTGCAAGCCTCCCAAGCATTACTCTTTACTTGCTTTCCTGTTTGTAGATTCTTCCCTTTTCTACATGATTCATGCACACGAACAGGCATCTCACAGCAAAACTTTAGAAACCTTTATAGGTCAGGGTGTGGACATTGTGAAATGTTTTACTGGCTTTTCCACCTATTCTCTGTGCTTCAATAATAGTATGCAAACAGTGTTTTTAGCAGGGTTGTAAATGCTAGATTTTGTTTTCTTCTCTTGCTGAAATGACTTACTTAATTTAGCATCTGTATTAACGAGGCAGGTACAAAGCAAAATTTTGCATTCAAGAGAAGTTTCTTGCTCATAAATAAGACACAAACCTGCCAATGGGTGACCACATCACCAGAAAGAATGTGTGATTAATAGCACAAACCATTACTGCATTACCTCATTGCAAACTTCTTCCAGAGGATCAACAATTCACCTACCAAAGCTGCGTATTGTAATACACCTTAATAAGTTTTAACATTTCTACAAGTGAAATGAGCTGTGACTCATACACATTCTGGAGTGTTGTCAAGTCTGTTATAAATCAGCTTGGAGGATTATTTAGTGCAGGACTTCCTTAAATGGCAGGTGAAACTACAAGAAGTGATTTGAGAATGCTGATGGTTTCAGCCTCCTTTTATAGACCGTAGGTTCCTGTGTCTTGTCGGTTTGCAGAAGTATTGTTACATCATTCACTTAGACTTAGAAATTACATTATCTTCTCCTGATATTTTTCTGCTATCCTATTCCATCTATGGGAAATAGAGCATATTCATTTTGAGTGTGTTATTTTTTATGATACTTCAAATCAAAAAAATTGCAGTTTCCTTTGGGCCTGGGTCAGTCTCTTCCTTGATACTGAAATAGCACTTCTCTGTGTGTTTAGTGCTAATGTAGAATAATCTCCAGCTAGCAGAGTGTTCAAACAGTTTTAGTACAATAAAATAATTTAAAATAATAAAATAAAGCAATACAGTGTCACACTCCTGAGGATTTCCTTTCCTTCAAGACACTGATGTGAGACTTAGAGAAAGAATCGCATATGGCATCCTGTTTTTAGAATTTCCCAAATGCTACAAAATCAGCAAACCCACACTGTCATAGTGTTTTTTACTGGACTAATTTTAGTAGGGCTACTGACACATGTAAATTGACGAATATAATCAAATTATGTCCAGGATCTTGACCAGCAATGCACACTTGAAATGAATCAGTCAAGTTATCTCCTTGGTGTGATCAGATACAGAAGGGATTGCTGTAACTGAGAGTGGCTCTTCGCGGAAGCTGAATTATCTAATAGCTGAGGTAAGTAGAAGCTGTGAAGTGATGAATTCTCATTTAGTCTCTATCAGTGACTTTCTTTGCAGCCTTGAGCAAGTTGTGTCATCTCTTTTTCCAATTTCTCAAGCAATAAAATGGGGATGATAATACTGTCCCCACTCATTATCGCTGTAACTTCATCTCTCAGTGTGTTGTGAGAATATAATGTTAACAGTGCATGTAAGTGGTGGATATTAGAGTCATTATTTATTATTTAGGGCATAGAACAAAAATCCAGAAATAATGAATAACCGCCAGATATAGGGCAATGCATGGCCAGTGACACGGCATCACTAGCTGTTCAACAAAAAAGAAATCTGCAGTGATACGCAGTATTCTGAAGACGTGAAAAATGTCCAGGAATAAGTATTTTTTGCCATAGAATACCCGTCTTCATTAGAAAATGGAGTGTAGTGTGACTAATATTTATATGTTAAGGGCTAATTAGTTTACTTAAATTATTAAAAGCAGTCTGAATGGATGTATTATAGCCACTGATGTGTGATGGTGTTGGTAAACTGAGTGAGCTATGAGGTCAGTGTTATGAGCTGTACCGGTCTGACCATTGCAGGCTGCAAGGGCACAGTTGTAAGAGAAGGTTAAAACCTGCGGAGCGCTGGAGCGGAACGGGAATTCTGCTTTACATCTCTGCCGCTGCCGGTTGGGCCACAGGTGAGCATCGCCCAGGCGTGCAGGGAGCGCATCTCGCTTCTGCACGAGAGGATGCGAGGACAAAGCAACGCCAGTGCATTGCACAGGAATGTGAAATAGGACAGGCTTGTTCTATAAAACACTGCAGCTACTGAGATTTCTTTCTTCTTTCCTTGTAGTTTAGCACAATCAAAACCTAGTGCAAAACAGATCCTTCCCTTTGATTTAGAAGTAAGGGACTACTTAGAAGTTTTTATAATTATTTGTATCCTAGCAATGCTGATATGCTCTGTAAATTTGGTAAATAACTATAGCTTTAAATAACAGAGCAAATTGTACAAGAAGACCCAGGCACATTTTGTCCAGATGCTATAAACACCAGGTCTGGCTTGTTGGATCTGGTAAGCCATAAGGAAGGACATTGTTAATTAGCCAAGAGTTACCAATCCTGTATTACGAGTTTTACCCAATTTAAAGAAACCATTAGGTAATCCATTCAATGCTTTCGGGATCTCTTTGTGCAACAAGGGTGGAGAGTGGGGGAAGGGGGGACAAGGGGGGATCGTGAACTGGTCCTAACACGCCAGTAAGAACGCTTTGTGTTGTAGAGATGGACTTTGTTTATTTTAAATCTGCATTTTCTTTGAAATTTTTGCTGTCTTTTGTGAGCCTTGTTTCAAAGCAAAGCTGGTAGCAGGAATCCTTTATGAAGGTCCCTTATGAGTAGGTATGAAACAGTACATTGACAATTTCCCTCTTGAATATGAGACTGCCCAGAACATACTGTTTTATATGCAGACGTTGACTTTGGAATGCAAATCCGTGCAGACACTCTTGATGCTCCATTTTGTCTCTCTTAGTTCTGCTGTTCTGCTCTCCAGGCTTCATTGTCTAAACAGTCTTAATAATATTGTTCTTTTTCTTGCTTAGTTTTTAGCGTTGCGTATCTCTGGAATTTTTCATGTTGCTGTTAGGGTGCCCTGTTGAGTTGGTGATGGGGCTGACATGAGAACGGGGAAGAGTGGATTTGGCTAAAGAACGTGGGCCTGTCCCCTTCCAACACTGACACCACAGGATGCATTGCATATACCAGTCTGTGCTGACTGCAGAACCCGTCAACAAAAACAGTGAGCATTAATATGAAAGCAAATTGCTGAAATGGTGTTTTGAATTAAATAGGTCACTGAGAATGTGTGAGAGTGCCTGGAAAAGTACTTACGGTCTTTGAAGGAAAATGTGTAAAGGTAGTTGAAGAAAATTGCTCTAAAGCTGAAGAATAAATGAGTGTTTCTAGGATGAATATTTTAGTAAAGTGTACTTTGCCACAATACTACTGATAACACTGTTTTAAATGGCGGCAACCAAAAGTTTTATATAAGGAAGTCTGATAGTTTTGCTTATATAAATGTCACGTGTAACTTGCGTCACCTCTTTTGTTCTTATTTGTGTCCTTCCACTTTCATACCCGCTGAAACAATGAGGCTTTTGCAGTCTTGGACCCGTGTCAATAGCACTGCCATTTGGGGCTGGTGCATACTTAAGAAAAAGCAAAATCAGAAATCCCAATGACCAGTACAAGTAATGGAAAAGGATTTATTGGCAGCAGTGAGGTATATAAGAGGCATAAGACCAGGAGAAAAGTTAAGAGATTATTCACTTTAAATTATAGTTAATTTGCAGAGTAATAAATGAACCACAGGTGGAGATTCGTGCCCCGGTGAGACGTGCATAATACATATATTACCGGCTCAGACAGTCATTTCCATTGAATAGTTTGTCTTCAGCGTTTTGATGACTAAAAGCTCTTTAACACTATCAGCTCTACCTAGCTCTGTATGGCACTTTTCAGTATTAGGCTGCAGATCATTTTAGGAGTGAGTTCACTGGAGTATCCCCACTTCGCACGCAGGGAGACCAACACACAGCACGAGCTGCACGGAGGACTTCTCAGCGGTTGCACGTCAGCCCGCCGTGAAAGCCTGTAGCTAGCAGAACTTCTTGCTTCACGCTTGCTGGTGGATCTCGTTGATGGTGGAGGATACCACCTGCCCATTCACACTGTCGTGGACAATTGCTTTGATCTTTCGATTGGTCAGCCCAGCATATTCTGAAAGAAAATGAAAGGTTAATTATACGAGAAGCAATGCTGAGAAGAGATGATGCAGGGAAAACTTCATTTACAGTAATTTACCAGCTGCCTCCCCAGCTGATTTACCTCTACACGGTTCCCTGTAAGTCAGTTCTTAGGGCTCTGTGTGAAGTGCGCTGCCAGAGTCACCCTGGGCCTTGTCCAGGTCAGGGCAAATGAATAAGAAAGCTGCGTCCCAGCCAATGCAAATCCAACTTCAGAGCGGATTAACCTGCATGTCTGTAGGTCATGCTCATACCAGAATATGAATTTCCAGACATGCAGATTTTGTTTGCTCTCGAGCCCTAAGACCGTTTTAGTCACCAAATGGGTTCTCTGTGCCTCCTCATACACCATGAAAGCTTTAGTGTCGAGCCTGAGCTTTGGACAGCGTGTTTCACTGGCAGGGGTCAGCCTGAAGAGCAGCCCGGCAGCGGGCAGACGCAGCAGAATGCTCTGAAGTGCAGTCCTTCACAAGACTGATGAATCACTAAAATTATTCTCAAATATGGCCTACATGAGAATTAATTGCAATGCAAACCTTTCATAGTTCCTTCATGTAAGGTGAAAATTATTGTGAGTAAAATTTGATTGGAAATGACAATAATTAAAAGTTACTATAGAGAACAAAATAAGGGACTTTTACCTTTAGCTTTTGATTCGGGTTTTTTTGTTTTCCTGTAAAGAAAATGAAACAGAGACAAAGTAATGAATATACTCATTTCAAGAAGTTAGTCATCCCCTTCATCTCACTGATTGTAAGGAGACCTCATACTGGTATGAAAAGAGATAAAAACGGGAAAAAAAAAATTAAGAAAGGAGTTTTTGTACTACATGAACTTTTCCTCTTTAGTATTCTTAGGAAAAGATATGCTCGCCCGAAACTGTTCCCTTGTGCATTCGCTGGTGCTTCTGGCAAGGCCACTTGCATTGTTCCCCATACGTTCTGAGTTGCTGAAGCTGGTCCCAGCTTGGCTTCTGGTAACTGAGCCTGCACTTGGTGCCACGGTGTCCTGCCTCCCGGAGATGTGCAGTTACAAGGGCTGCTAACCTGCCTTTTTCTGATTTTGTGTAGATAAGACATACTCTATGTGTAAGAGGGCAGAATAAAGAGTAGAGAGGCCCAGAGATGTCTGAATGCAGAGAGGCAGACGAGACTGAGATGGGGAAATGAAGCAAGCCCTCAGCAGAGGGGCGTGCTATACAGGTTTTGTGTGCTGCTGTTTGTAACTGCAGATGGCTCACCAAAAATGATCTGCACTTGACTCCAGGCTTCTTTTTGATCTAGAACTTGTTTTGAAGGTTGGAAATGACTATGAATTTTACTGAAATTGGTATTTTTTCATCAACCGAGATAGGCACACTGTGGGAATGTAGAAATTATTTAAAATATATATATTGTTATATTAATTTAGGTAATCCAAATTACATGGATACAAGTTTGTCCTTATACTAATTGGCTCAAGCTTTGTATTATGATCCATCAAATTAAAATACCAACCCTTCATGTAGTTTGGAACTCACAAACTTTGATTAAACATAAACAAACAAATAAATAAGCTGAATACAAGAACTCTCTTCTCATCTATTCCAGTCAGGGCAGCTTTGCCTTACCCGTCCACATTCCCTTCCAGCAGCAGGCGGTAAGTGGAAATTTCCTTCTCCAGGCGTGTTTTAATCCCAAGCAGAACCTTATATTGGTTATTTTGCTGCTTGATGTCATGACGAAGCTGGCTTAGCTCTTCCTCACATTTGGAGATGATCTGCTGCATGTTTTGAAGTGCGCCAGCATAGTAATTCCGGGTGTCAGCCAAGGTGTCTTCCAGCATGTGTTTCTGACAGAGCAGATAATAACAATTCCATGATTATTATTTATGTAGTAGGTATAATGCAGAAATGCCAGCAAATTTGGTCTCTGGCCAGAAGATTACAAAATTTAGGCTGTGGTCATTTAAACACTTAGGCACTTGCATGACTATTCACGTGAAGACAGCAGAATCATGAACTGTGTTGTGTGTGCATAACGAAAGGCAAAAGCTGAGTGATTTATCCCTGCCATGTTCCTTATACTCAAAAGCTGTTGCTCCTGTAACTGTTGACTTTTTTGTCAGTTCCTGCTTTTACTGTACAGAATTGCTCCAAAGTCTCCAAGATGTGGATATGTGAGCTTTCACCTCTACAAAAGCTGAATAAATAGTTTTAAGGTTCCCTATCAATATTTGCCACAGTTCGGATATTTCATGCGTTATAACAGGGGTTGTAAATATGAAATTTGTATTATTTGCTACCTTTTTAGATCATGGAGTCAACTATCCATTATTTTCTTTTTCTTCTCCCCATATATTGTTGTGAGGTGAGATATACATTTTTCACATCTTGGTGATGGTTGCTGAATCTAGTTTGCATATTCTGGCAAAATCAAGTGTGGTCCAAATTCCAATTCCACTTACACTTTAATAGCTACATGAAAATTACACTAGGCATAATTTAAGCGAAGAATTGGTCCAAGGCAGTTCCTAAGAATTCATGAGGTAACAGTGGCCAGCCAGAGATGTCTGCAATAGATACCTTACTCATCTGGGCCTGCAGCTCGATGTCCAGGGACTGTAAAGTGCGAGTTAGATCCTTGATCTCGTTCTCACTGCTCTCCATCTGCTCTGGATTAGGGACTGCTGCCAGGGACACAGCTGTGCTCTGTGGGGCAAAAGCAAGAGAAAAGTTTACCGATTCCAGTCAGTCAGGTACAGCAGCAGGGATCTTTGATGAAAAGGAAATAGCTGTTACCAGTTCTTTGTACCAACTGTCAAGGCTTTGACGATTCTTTTCAATTATAGCTTCGTAATCTTCTCTTATTTCTGCTAGAATCTTGGCTAGGTCTTCAGGAGGTGGTGCATTTACTTTTACGTTGACTTTGAAGTCCTGTGATGAGCGATTTGCTTCCATATCCTGTTGATATCAGCAGATGAAACAAGCAAACTTATTCATGAAAAGGGAAACGGAGTTTTTGTCCCTGTCTTGTCTTCTTCAGTTCCATCCTCTCAAAATACCCAAAATATTTTTTTTTCATTATGGTAGGTTAATTGTTATATAGGTTAGTTAATGCTATTTTGAAAATTTATATATAGATACTACTGTGACATGACTTAAACCAGTGACTGATACCTGCCTCCATGGCAGAACTGTGCTGGAGAACTCAATAAAAAACACATCAGAAGATCTTTTCAAACAATGTTTCTGGAAGATATATATTTAATGAAGAAGCACTGCCATTTCTAGTTTATCTATTATGAGCCTAAAACCTTTCATGAAAATCTAACAGTAATTTCATCTTTCTTACCCTGTATGTTAATATTTATGGAACTATAACTAAGTTTACAGGAGAGTAATATAAAAGTTCTGTGTAATTGTTAAAGGAATAATTGGATTAAAACATATAATTACTGTGTAAACAACGTAATTACAGGACAGGTCGAGCAGGTAGGGTAGCATTCCTTTTGGTGTAGCACAATCTTATGTGCTAGGTACCATTTTCAAAAGCGTCCAGGCAAAGCAGCATTTCGGGTATGACATCACGGCCTCTGCAATGCAGATCAGCTGGACGTACTGATGTCGGTTGCCTTGATTCCAAGAACTGTTTTAGTATAGCTGTTCAGTTTATGTCCTTGGCTTTAAGGGGACCAGCCAAAGAAGGTTTCACCTGCTGCTGTGTAACCCTTGTGTTTCTAGTCTCCTTTATAATAATCCACAGGTACTGAGTAGGGTGTTCGGTTCTGCACTAGGTAGTAACTGAAAACAACACCATCTCAGGCAAAATGAAAGCAGCATGTCATCACACCGTGGTATTATATAAGTGGGAATAACAGAGACTAGCTCTGAAAGAAGTCAGAACAGCATGCTTTTTGACAAGGTTTGTTATCTAACTAATTGTGCTTAGAATTTTGCAAGAATAAGTAATCTTACTTGACTTCTCTAACCATTCTTTTTAATTTTGATCCTTTGAGAATTCGAGATCTGTTTAGTTGGGCTCAGCCTGCTCTAGGTGACCCTGCTTGAGCAACAGGGTTGGCCAGGACGACCCTGAGAGGTCCCTTCCGTCTCAGCCAGTCTGTGACTGCCAAATGATATATCCAGAGCTGAGGGGAAAGTCTGTGGTCAGTAAAACTCAACAGCAACCAGTAACATTTCCTGTTTACGTGAAATTTCTGTGTATGTATGTCTAAGCATTTCTGAGAATATTTCTGTCAAATATGTAAGTTATTAGCTATGTGTGACCAATGAGTAGGTGACTAGAAAAGAGTCTGGGAGAAAATACAGCAATTTCTTATCCTTCCTGAAACCCCAATTGAGTTGATAAAGTAGCACACAAACTTTGTGCCTCATCCAACTCTCATTGGCTTCATCAGAAATGTGATTGGGTTCTGAATCATCAATCCCATTTATAGATTGCGGATCTTAGTCAAAGTTAATTACACAGCAGCAAAGATTTGTATGATAGTGTAACTTTTTCTACCTCCTCATGGTCTTTCCTCCTGAGGATGTGCTCTTCTCTCAAGCCTTCAATTTCCATTTCCAGATCTGTTGTAACAATAGTCAGGCCGTCGAGCTCCTTACGCAGGTTCTCAACATCACACTGCACTCCCTGCCTGCGAGACTTCTCTGCTTCATACCTTTATCAGGAAGGAGAAGATAAAGCCTGCTTATTGGGAACAGACTGCTTCTAGCCTCTTGTATAAGTAGTATCACAGAGAAGTAGACTTGCTTAAGTCCTCTGTGGGGGAACTGGAGAGAACAAAAAACCAAGGGAACAGATTCTGTTTCTAAAGTAAGTTCTTTGAGAATTCTTGAATAGTCTTCAAAATCAGGTGTGTTTCATTATTACCTTTCTTTCCTTGTCACAACTCCTGTATGGTATGAACTAGCTGCTTTTTCTTTCATTTTTCCTTTTTGTATTTTAACATTCACCAAGTAGTGAAAGCTTTGAGAACGGAATTCTCAAAAATTTGCCAATATAGATATAAAAACAGTATTTACAAATCAATGCTTTCTGTGTTTTTTTAAAAAAACAGTCACTTTTCAGTCCGTCAGAAAACAGGAAGGACATCAAAGAAGCCAGTTACTAACACTGGTCTCTAACCTCCTGCAGTTTGCCATCTTAAGTAAACCGAAGTCAGAAAGGGAGTGCTGTATCTTCCCTGGGGCATGTGGAGCACTTTTGCTCCTCAAAATCTCTCCCTTTACTTCAGTTTTTGTGGGCTCTATTAGTGTTTCTACGTTCAGTCCATCAGACTCATTCTGTTCATTCTGGTCTCTTGAAGTAGTTGCACTCTTTCCTTCTATGACACTACTGAATGATAAGGAAAGAAAGGCAAGGCTGGGTATGGCATACAGTGTTCTGAGTCTGTACGATTATTACAATATTACCAAAAGCTGAGAGATTTTTAAATAGCTGACCACATCTGTTAAAAATAAGACAAGATCTTTATGATAGCAAAGAAGTCTGATTTACAGAAATGTAAATTCCTTTCCTGTGCAAAGATCGGTCTGGAAGTTCTCAGTCCAAGCATTTTGGCTTTTTGGATGGTCTGAGAACTCTTTCAACAATGTACTGAACAATCAAACTGTGTGCTGATAGCCAGGGAAGCACTGGCCCATTTACTGCGGCAAAACTTCTGAGAATCCAAAGCAGAAGATGCTGAAGGACAGGTATTTCTTGCAGAGCTGGATGGAAGAGGTGATAACTGCAGGAAGTAGATTTGGGCTGGATTAGGGAAGTGTATGGCGCAGAGAAGGGTTAATTTGTACTCCCAGGTGACAGTTTTAAATGCCTTTTGTCACAAGTATCAAGTGTCTGCTGTAAAACCTGCTCTTCAGGACCTGAACTAAGTATCATAAACAGGGTGACTCAAGATTGTTCAGCAATCATTTGTGTTTTACATCCTTTTTTATCTTTTTTTTTTTCTTTTTTTTTTTGTTCCACATTGGTTTTATTTATTCACTATCACCAGAAAGCTAAAGTAAAATCAGTGTCAGACTAGATTATCAAGAAAAAGAAATATTTTGCTTAATCCTCTTTTGAATTTAGTCAGGAAACCAAAGAAGAGCTTACTTGAGTCTGAAGTCTTCAGATGCCATGTTAGCGTTATCAATCTGTAAAAGGATACTGGCGTTGGTGATCTTGCCATCCTCAATCTGCAAAACAGAGAATCCAACAACAGACTCAGTGCTGCCATATGGTGTCAGTGAGTAACCTGTGCTGTTTTAGATTCCCTGCTGCTTGTGTGAAGCATCTGAGTAATAGAAGTCCCATGTTAAGGAGAGTAGATGAATAAAAGAAGCTTAGTTTCCTGATTCACTTAGATGTTTCCTCAGTTTTTGTCCATAATCTTTCTTTTTTCTTTGTCTTACTTTCCTGGATATGAAGCAGGAGGAATCATCTTATTCCTGGCCAGGGAGAGGATGTGGATAACAATACACAAATCTCGTGGCGTATTAAAGAACAGCAATCACTGTCTTCCTCCTTTTTTGTGAATTGATTTTGATTCTGTTTAGCATTGCTGGAAGAGCAGCCTGGGTCATCTTTAGGACAAATATCAGTAAGAAGCATTAAGTTCTGTCTGAGGACAATTAAAATGATGGAATTAATCCTATGCTAAAAAATAAGCATGTGCATAAGCACCTTGCTGAGTCAGTGCTGGTAGCAGCAGCTCAGGAGCAGGACCCCGCATGTCACCATGTACTTCAGTCTGGAGTTGCACGGATTGTCATTTTGAGACTAAGACTGGCATATAATTGTCATGAAGCAGCTTTGAGCTGTAGATCTGAATATGAAAAGCTCAGTATTCCATTCAAAATCTCTGGAAGTACTCTAGAACCTCGTGTAATTAGGAGGAACTAATAATTGTGGGACATCATGTCCTTCTCTAGCAAAAAGGACAGAGAAGCGTGGTTGCAGCTGCCTTCACTCAACGCTTACATCCCAAAACAAGGTGCATTATGGCCACAGAGAAATCATTAACCATTTAGAGAGCTCTCAGCACTTTTTAGCAAAGCTTCCCACACCTAAATGAATCACAAAGACACCAGGAAATGACAGAATTGTCCTGAAGTGTCAAAAGTTTACCTCTCGTAGTAAAAAAAAGAATGTGCCTGTAGAAGGTTTTGACTAATCCCTAAGACAGAACAGACTGTACATTCTTGAGCGATTAGCAGCACACCTCAGATACCGCCCTGGGACATGGTGAAGGCCAGCTGAAGAAGTATAACGATACCCTAAATGTGTCGCTGCCTGGAATTTGTTGTCAGAGAAGAGGCAGTTCTCGAACCCATCCTTAGAGAATGGTACATTTTACTATGGGAGGTAATAACTGAGAGGCCAGGAGAAAGCACCATTTGAGTTCTTTGACTTTATGCCATTTCATAATAATGCAACACAGCAACACATATGAATATATCTATATCTATATCTAAATGCTTTATGACTCTGTGCAATCTGAAAGAATAAAGAATCCAACAGAGGAGTTACAATTGCCAGTGTGTTGCCAGCTGTTGTGTGATACTGATTGCTATGCCAGTTAGCAGTGCTTTCCAAATGTGGGTATTTATTTGTTTATAATTACACCGATTTCTTCACTACATCCGTCACAGATATGGGTACATCACTAATACCAGTCAACAAACTTACAGATGTCTTAATTAAGAACTCACACATTATCATATCCAAAATGCATTCAAACTCCTTTTCAAAACAGATTTTTTTTCAAGAAGGCTTCCTGTACTGACTTGTTCCTCAGTATGTCGTGTGTCTTTTGGTCAACAGCATGGATCCTGTCTCTTTGAATGCTCTGTAAATCAGTTTGGATATTTAGCAGTGCCAGATGCTTGAATATGGCCAAACAATGTACTGGCATTTACGTGAAAATGGAGCCAAGAACACCTGAAGACCTGCTGCTATTTTACTTCGTACCTGGGCTGGAATGGAGCGGGGCTGGAGCAAGGCACCTTGCTGCTCTGTCTGGCATGCTCATCCTGAATTTGTGTGGCCGGGGAAGAGCGTGGTCCAATATGTAGGACCCAGGTGATTATATGCCTCGAAGTGTAGGTAGCCTCTACATCACGGACTTTCTGGGTTATTGGATACAGGTTCCTAAATTTTGTCTAAAATTCATTCTGGGTGCTAAATTAGTCTCACCATTTTAATTTGCAGGTAATTAATTTAATTATGGTTAATAATTAGATACTGTATTTTCACTCATTTTACTGGCAGTCATGGTGCTAATTGCAATAATTTATAGAGAAAGTGAAAATTTTGTGTTAATCACTGAATTGTCCCCTGTAAATAATCCTTTATTAGCCCTTCCTCTCCAGTAGCAGCACCGCATTAAGACTGGCTGAGATGGCCATTAGCCTAACAGGTGCCTGTAGCCAAGGCATAGCTATTTAAGTGGAGAGCGTTAGAAGTAGGCGTTTTGAGTACAACCTATTCAAAAGGGGGGGCTTTACCACAATCAGCATTGTGCTTTTAGTCATGTCATCTTTCTAAATCTTTCTGATTTGTTAATTCCAAATCAAAGTGAACACATTTATATTCTTGATGAACAAGTATTCATCTCTGGATCAGTTAAAAACTAATAAGTGCTTAAGTGATAGGTCTGGAGACTGATGACCTTTCTTTATCCTTAAAATAGAAATAGGTGATGACAATTCTGGCTCTCCTTACACATTGCCTGTGGTCGGAGTGCCTCATCTTTTGCCTGGAGGCAACACATTTAACAGTGAGCAGGGAGTTTGATTAAGTCCCTGACCTCTATCAGCAAAGGTGCGGGACAATACCATTTCCAAGCCCTTTAGAAAAAAATTCTCAGGGTCTTGAGAATGCCAAGTAACCATATTGCAAAAAGCAGGGGGAAAACAAGAACATCGCATTTGGAATAGCTCTGCTTTTTGCCCCGTATGGCTATGTAAAGTTAATTACAGTGATTAGTCACAGAGATGGTTACAGAGCTAAGTATGTTCATTACGAATACAGATTAATGTTATGCTTAAACTTGAAGACACGTGAGTTGGGAGATTGAAATAGTTACTGTTGAACGTTAATATTAACTATGGGCAGGAACCAGAATTTCTCCTTTTAATTATAGTGAAAACATCCACAAGGAATTTGTCACTGCTATTTCCTTAATTACAATGAAGTATTTTTCCATCTGATTACATAAACTCATTGGACCCAAAACTCCCGTAGTTTCATTGTCTGCTACCACAGGAATCAAAGAAATGAAAGGCAACAGTACATCTCAAGCCAGCATGCATGAGAGAAGGCAGTCTCTTCAGTTTGCCTGCTTTTTAATTTGCGTGAATACGTGTGCAGTCAAAAAGATCAAATTCTGCCAGACATAGTTGCTCAAACCACAGTTTCATGTACAGTAATGAACACTTGGCAGCACACAAATCTCTTTATGCTATCAGTCTTTGCAGAATCCCCTTTGTCTCCTTCCAGACTTTCTTATACCCCGTTCTCCTCCTTGTGGAGGCAAAGAACGTTTATGCCCAGGTCGTGTTACCACCTTCATTTGTATTTCTAACATTTAAAATGTTTTACTTAATTTTCTTTAAAAGAAAGCCATCAGCGTAAGTGAGTACCCGGATTCCGTAAAGGAGCATAGAATGACATAGTTGCTTATAGCTCTGACTTACCTGTCTTTGCATGTCAGTGACGTTTTGCTCGTATTGGTTGAAGTCATGCCTCTTTCCATGGGACTTTGTCTTGTGCCACTCTAGGATGCAGCTTTCAAGCTGAGCATTAGCTGCTTCTAAGGCACGGACCTTGTCCAGATAGGCAGCCAAACGGTCATTCAGGTTTTGCATGGTCTGTTTCTCATTCCCACCCAGGAAGATGCTTTCCCTGTGGTGCTCGCCGAAGCATCCCCAAGATGTCCCTCCTCCGGAGGCCAGACAGAGGGGTCTGGCAGAGGAGAAAGAGCTATGTGTGCTGCTGGCACCACCATCTGCACTTGAAGGTCTGTAAGAAGTTCCTTGCTGGGCCAAACCACACCCTGAACTACCCCTGAGGGACCCTGAAAAAAACTGGAAAGGGCCTTGGCTGGTGCTCATGTTCAGCTGAGTTATGGATCTAACCCAATGTTTGACTGACTAGCACTGAGCAGCTTCTTAGCCTTCCCTGAGCAGCTTTATGCCTTTTCCTGTGGGAGTTCCCTTCGATGAATGACTACAGCAACAAGATTGTGTCATCATGAAACGTGCTTCCTCTTGGTCAATTCTGAAGCATTTATGAGCCTGCACACACTGTTGTTATTATTTGGAATCGCAACCACATACCGGGTTGCTTTTCTTTTGCTTGTTTTCTTTTTTCTTTTTTTTTTTTCTTTTTTTCATATTATAATTGTGAGGTGTGGCTAAAAGCAGTAGGTGTGGAACTGGATCAGCTCTGCTTCGAACTTTTTTCTAACGCTATAGTAAATACTTTATATTTTCCTGTTTGTGAGGGGAAGAATATCGTCCATTGCAGAATACATGGAGAGGTAGGGCAGGACAGGTCTCCCAGGACACTTTTTTTCTGCCATAATTCTCAGGCTTTAGAATTATAGCAGTCTGTGCGTCCTGAAACCCAGCATGTCCTATCAAGCTGTCATTAGCGTACCAAACAGCTTCAGCCTGTGTGAGACATGAGACTTTAATGAAGTTAACCCAGCTCTATCATTTAGCTAAACTCCAGTCCAAAGTGAGTAAGGCTCAGCTGTTCCTTTCAGCTGCCTATTTCCCATTGAAATGCACAAGAATTAGGTACTTAGCAATCTTTTCTGCTGATGTCTTTTCATGATTCAAGGTGCAGTCATATTTCAGTTTCAATAGCTTGTTGAAGTAGGTAGTAGTGAAGGAATTTATAGCTGTTACTACTATGAATACTGTTAAGATATTTATATGTTTAGCTATAGAAAATATTTAGAATATGAGTTTGTGACAATACTCCAAAAATTGAACTGATTGTTTAAAGGTACCAAGGCTGTAAATTGACCTGGCAATCATGCAAAAACATTTTTCAAAAGTTTCAGGTACCTTCTGAAGCTGTAGAAATCAAAACCAGAATGGGCAGGTCTCGCTTCTGCAATGGTTTTCCCATTCCTCCCGCATGTAAGTGGGTGATAAACTGTGAGGGGCACCCGTGGCAGCAGCTGGGCTTGCTGGGTTGCCTTTGTCCGTCATAGAAGTTCCAGAGCACGGCTGAGCGATGTGCTGGAGGAAGGAGCCCGGGAAGATCTGGGGAGCGGCGTGGGGTGGCTGGGCATGGGCTCTCAGAGGCGGTACGGCTGTTTTTCTGTGCAGCACCTGAAGGCTCAGCTCTTTCACAGGACCTTGTTGCCTCTGAAAGGTAGGGTTGGAGGGATTGTGCAGAACAGAATTATACTCTCCTGGGAGAAGTCTTCTTTTCAGTGTTTGTTTCAGCTGAAATTTTTCAGAAATAAAGAATTGCTGCACTTCACCCTGTCCTGAGAGGCAGAAGAAGATGCCTCCTGGTCCTGGTTTACTGAGTTGGGCAGGATTTGAGCTCCTCCTTGTGGTTCTGTGTCGGCTTTGCTCAGCGGCTGTTGATTTTCTTTTTACCAGTTACATTTCCATTGAGTACATATTCCTTCTTATTCCTCATACACTTCATTGCGTAGAAATGCTAACATTTTTAATTGTTTGGGGAAGTTAATCATTGAAGATACCATTTTCCAATAAATAGAAGGTATGGCTATGACAAACTATTCTGGTAACAGCTACAATTAACAGCTACAGTTTGGTACATACAGTCCGTTATTGGCACTGCAGCTTGCTAGTAAGACGAGCTTGAAGCATCAGACAAAAACGAAGACGTAACGTTAAAAACCACGAAGCTATAATAGAACCAGTGATGCCCTGTTGTTCAGTTCATCTCCCCAGAGGTTAATTTCAGATTGAATTTTCTAGTCTGGCAGTTCAGCAAGCTAAGTATTACATTAAAAAAAACATATATATGTACATAATCATAGAATCACAGCCGGGTTTGGGTGGGAAGGGACCTTAAGGACCACCTGATTCCACCCCCTGCCATGGGCACAACCCCTCCCACCGGACCAGGCTGCCCCAAGCCCCGTCCAGCCTGGCCTCGGGCACTGCCAGGGATGGGGCACCCACAGCTTCTCCGGGCAGCCGGTGCCAGCGCCTCGCCGCCCTCAGCGTGAGGAATTTCTTCCCTAGATCTGACCTAAAGCTGCCCTCTTAAAGCCGTCACCCCTTGTCCTGTCGCTACCCCCGGATGAAGAGTCCCTCCCCAGCTTTCCCGAGGCCCCTTTAGGTACCGGGAGGCTGCGCTGAGGTCTCCCCAGAGCCTTCCCTTCCCCAGGCTGAACATAATATTACATGAACTAAAATGAATCCTTTGTTTCACATGAAATTACTCAGTGAAATTCAAAACCTGGCTGTTGGTGAGCTGACAGTTTGTGAGACAGAATAGCCTCTGTCTTCCTTCCTGACAGTTTCACAAATTATCATGCCATCATGCAAAACAGAACTGTATTTTTTTTCTGGCAAGTAACACAAAACTGGTCTGTCTTGGGACTGGTGCTGTTTAATATCTTTATTAGTGACAGACAGTGGGATTGAGTGCACCCTCGGCCAGTTTGCAGATGACACCAAGCTGAGCGGTGCAGTTGATACACCAGAAGGAAGGGACCATCTGAAGGGACCTGGGCAAGCCTGAGAAGTGGGCCCAGCACAAGAAGGATGTGGAGCTGTTAGGGCAGGTCCAGAGGAGGGCCACAAAGATGATCAGGGGCTGGAGCACCTCTCCTGTGAAGAAAGGCTGAGAGAGCTGGGGATGTTCAGCCTGGAGAAGAGAAGGCTCTGGGGAGACCTCACTGCAGCCTTTCAGTACTTAAAGGGGGCTTATAAAAAGGATGGAGAGTGACTTTTCACTCGGGCAGATAATGATAGGACAAGGGGCAATGGTTTTAAACTAAAAGAGGGGAGGTTTGGATTAGATGTTAGGAGGAAATTCTTCACTGTGAGGGTGGTGAGGCCCTGGCACAGGCTGCCCAGAGAAGATGTGGGTGCCCCATCCCTGGAGGTGTTCAAGGCCAGGCTGGACGGGGCTTGGGGCAACCTGATCTAGTGGGTGGCATCCCTGCCTGTGCACAGGGGTTGGAACTGGATGGTCTCCAAGGTCCCTTCCAACCCAAGCCATTCTATGATTCCATGAAAACAAAGGTCATTTGGCACACAAGAAATATCTCCTCTGAAACTCAGCTTTTTCAAATTGGAAAAGATATCACACAGTTTTCATCAACCACACATGTGTGGGATCCATGGAAAAGACCAAAAAATTAATTCAAAACCAGACACAGCTCTCCACGTGTTTTTTTACAGGGCTTGCTTTTAGTCAGCTATTTAATCTACAGCGTACGGAATGAAAGCAGTGAGCAGAGTAAGAAAACCCAACCTTGTCAGCAGGTGGCACCATGAGATGGTGACTTCTCCTTGTTTCATACAAACTGCTTTCTGCGCGCTGGGGAGGCGCTGGGCAGGCCCAGGCTGGTGGGAACTGAGGAGTGCGCAGGCCCGGGTTGCGACTGGGAATCGTCCTTGTCTTGCAGAATAGCACCCTGCAAAGCAAGCCGAACTGAAGTTATAGGCTGCGGTTTAAGCATAGGCAGAATATTTTGATACCTCCATTATAGAGGTAAATACCCTGTGACAAAGCTTCAGCTAATGTCAGTCAGCGTCGTTACATTTACATTCACTGACGATGTGATTTAATATTCATTTGGATAAGATCCTGGCAGCCAGGTCACCGCTTGTCGGGCACACGCTGTTACTGCTCGGACACTTTGTTAGTGCACCGGTGCTGTTCTGCCGGGTTTCCTGGCAGCTGCTTTTAAAACACCCAGGGGTCACTGCCTTTCGTGAGGAGCCTGGTTTTGTTGAGGTATGGTAGGTGTGCTCTGAACGTACACAGGTGATTGGACCACGGGGAATTTGGGTCCTGCTTTGGCACAGTTCGGGAGCGTGATGGGGAATAGGCCAGAGGCAGTTTCCCAACTGCTCTGCAGCCAGGGAGCTTTGGGGTGGAAGGGATATTAGGCAGGTACTGGGCAGGGACAGTTTGGTTTTCTGGTTTGTGTTAGTTCACCTGCATTCGGGGTCAGGTCTTCTTCGGCTCAGCCTCTGCACGATGCTGCAGCCTCTCTTAGACTTGTCTGCGTGCCAGGACACCCAAAGTCTGCGTCTGTGAGTAAATGCTCAGCTGAGTGGCTGAGGGTTGGAACAGAAGACCCAAAGCGAGAGTGGGCACTACGGGCAATCCGTCGCTTATGTACAGCTATGAGAAGCAGTTACAGTAGGGAGCACACTTCTACTGGTAGTTGTGTATATACAGTAAGGGTTTTTTAGGATATTAAATGATACAAAGATTTATTGCATCTTACCTGAGGACTGGAAGTGTGAACTCTCAACAGTGGCAATGGTATCCTCTGCATCAGCAGCAATCAATTCAAATGAATCTTCCAGAAGAGTTACACTGCTGCTGGTAAAGATGGGTGGCCGTGATAGGTTAGTGTTAACTTTGTACTGAAATGCACAGTAGTGTGGGTCCTGTAAGAACTTGACCTATACGCTAGGCAGTAACAAAAATGGCACTTGCCGACTTTACTGAGCTGAACTGTCAGACATTTTCCATGACTTGCTATTGCTTGTGACACTCGGCACAAAATAAGGAAATGACAGCTCCCAGGGGGCAGCAGTGTGTGATGGCTGCCTGGGTTCACACAAATTGTTAGAAGCGGTGGAAGCTGGCAGACTGCTTCTTCGCACGTGGGAGCCCGGGACGAGCCGCTGGCTGCGCTCCCTTTAGCCCTGTAAGTGCGATGTTGTGCTTGGCTGCAGTGTTCAGAACCCAGAGGAAAAACAAGAGCACAACAACGAAAAACAGATGGGAAGGAACGAAAAAGGCGGATACTCTGTGCTGATGAAATACATCAGCCAGAAGAGTGTGCATGTTTTTGATGCCTTGGGGTCAGTACTTCAGTGGCATGGTCGCTTGGCCCGCTGTCTGTGCAGGAGGAAGGGCTAATCCATTCTGACTGCAGCAGAAGCAAGCCCCCCAAAGGAAGAGGGGTTGTTTTGGGGCCCTGTGGTGCTCCTTCCGTCTGACTCGCTGCTCAGTGCCATCCATGAGGCCACTCCGGTCTCAGCAGCCCAAGAAAGTGAACCATGGCTTTGGGAATGGTGGTGGGAGGTGGGGAAGCATGAAATGGGAAACTGAAATACTATAGCTACAATATTTCCTTTTAAAAGAAAATATTTGGGGAATGTGTTGGTTTTCTTCCATTTTACTTCATCTTTTGTTTTAGAAATGTGGATGTACGTTCATTACAAAGGAGTGGTATATTTGCCATTGAAGTTGATAAAATTTGGCATGTAATGGCACAGAAAACCATCCTCCCCCTTCAGGATTCAGAAGTGTCCTCATGCCTGCTCTGACAAGCACCGTGCACTCCCCTGGTGTTTTCTGGGGCTGGGAGGGAGGGCACTGCTCCTAAAGTTTCTTCTCCTCAGTCTTTGAGAGGTATTGAAAGGGAAAATTTGTGTAAAAGGCCTGGGAGAGTGCAGCTGGGTGCAGTCCCACAATCCTGACCTTACATCTATTGCAACACGTGCTCACCTGCTTCTTGTAATCGAAACTAAGTATTTCCATTCCTCTTTTGTCAGTGCTTATCTGCCTGGCACTACACCTTCCTGGTTCAGTACAGTAAGTTTTGAAAACAGAAATCTCTGGCTGTAAATATAAACTGTGAAGTTTATTTTGCTTTTGAGCACTGAATTTTCCATTTTGTGACACAAACTGTGCGTTGTCTGTGAATGGAAAAAGTGATGCCTGGCTTCCAAAGTTGTTTTCACAAACTTGGTGACAGTACATGGATTATGCATAGAGATTGCCTGGTCTTGCACAAAAATGAGGTGCTTTCATGGTAAAATATTCAATTATTGAAGAGCATATTAAATGTTTTTATGACAGAAGTGACGTTGGTGTAGCTGCACGGGCTGACTTACCGCTGAGAGCGGGCAGTGTTGCCAGCACAACAGCTGCAGGCATGGCACAGGCTGGTGGGTTTCTTCCTTGCGTCGGAGAGCCAGAAGGGTCAGAGCAAACCCTGCTGGAACAGTTCCTGCCACCCGGAGCTTGCCTAGGCCTTCCCGAGGAGCTGAGGGTATTTGCCTCTCCCCTGGAGGAGGTGCAGGAACATACGATTTAGTAAGTTTTTTCAGAGGTTCTACACTTTGAATTCAGGACAAAGAGCTTAAGAGTGTTTTGCCTTCTCTTCTTCATATTAGCTTCAGATTCTTGAGAGAATCTAGCGGCACTTTATATCTGTCCATTCATCATCACCTTTATTGCCACTATTAAAGTTATTGTTATTGCTGTTGTCCACTGAGTTATCTGCACCTCAGTACGTCTTGTTTGGGTCACAGGAGCACTGTGCTGGGGAGAGTGTATGGTCGTGTGAATGGCAATGCCACGCTGCAGAAGAACAACATCAGACTGAATGTATTTGCACAAGCAGAAGAGAAACTTTATTGTGTAGGTTTTTTCATAAGGTTGCTATATAACTACTGACAGAAAACAAGCACATCATCTCTGACCTATAGAGCCAAATGATCATGTAAAAAGGGAGAGGAAATCTAAGGAAAGACATCAAGCTGTTGCACATTTTTGTATTACATTCTTGTCATTTAGCGGAAGTAAAAGCAGGTTTCTCTTGGCATTAGCCAGTGGTTGGCCTGCACTGTTTTTATAACCGGTACGGTGCAGATGGTGTCGGAGCAAGAGGATTCAGAATTTCTTTATGGGAATCGCCTGTCACGAGTAGAAGCATCTTCTGCGCCCACGCGACCTCTTCCGCTGCTCAGACTTGATGCTGTGGAAGGAGAAGAACGATAAGTAAACTTGGGGGAAAAAAAGCACTGCTAACGCCATGAAGAGCCATGCAACACTTCGTGTTTGTTTGTTAACTGATAAGATTTTTTTTCACATATCAAAGGGGGAACTACATCTACATCTTATCCTCTCTCCCTGCTGGTCCACATCCAGGAAATCTTCCAAGTTATAAACAAAGAATGCTCATCACATGTCAGATTTGGATCTATCTTGCATGTTGTATGAATCAGCAGAGGAGCTTAGGAATCTCTGGGAGATTTCCATATTTTAGAACCACATGAGCAGTTCATGTAATCATTTTGGCAAGCTATTGGTTTCAAAAGGGCACATAAAATAAGATAAAGTATTATGGTTTCCCCTCTAAATGGTAAAGAATGTGTTTGTTGTGGAGAGGATGTGATCAGTGTTAATAAGAAGAAATCCCAAGGAAAAAAGGCTTATTTAATTCTAGTTTGTCAATTCATTTCAGCCCCTCTTTAAAAATCAAAGTTTTTCTTACCATCCTTGGGGTTCACTCCTGACATCCTGTAGAAAAGAAAAAAAGTTTGATTAAAGACCATCACTGAATGTGTCCGCTGAAACCATTGATCATTTAGGAAACACTGCGTGTGAACAGCCACGATTTCACACTGCTTCTTCAGTGGGTCGTTCCTTACGTCTGTTGTTACGGGTGCTGTTGGTAAGGTGCTCTCGGCTTTGAAGGGAACTCCTGCCTACTCGCTAGAGAACATGAACATCAGTCAGACCAGTTCTTGGTCCTGATTTGTCTCCTTGTGCTCCTTTTTCAAAATGTCGTAGTCTAGAAACGATGTAAGGAGCTGAGCCCCCCTCCAAAATCAGAAGTAATTCCATGTGTAGGTCAGGTATGAGAAACAGGCAGTAAAAGGTAGACTTTACTAAAGTAAGCTGTGGTCTGTACCTAGTCCTTTTCTAATTTAGATTTCTGGTGTATGATGATCAATATTTTCACCTCTGTGCACAAGTGTAGAAAAACAAGAGAAATACTGAGAACAAACTTCCCCAGGCTGAAAGCCATTATTGCAGTGCAGCGGGAGGATTATGTGAGGCATACATATGGTGCCTCCTGCCTCCTGTAGTTGCCTGCAGTCAATGTGGTTGTATTTATATTTTCAATTTATCAGCACAATTGATCTGGAGATTTAGCTTGAGTAATAACTCCCAGGATTTTGCTGGGCATTTGTTTTGCCAGTGCTCAAAAGGCTGTCTATGCAATCAGTGTAATTTAGTAATCTGGAGTCAGCTTAACAACCACAAATTACTGCTTTACAGTGTCGTGTTATTAACCTTATCTAATCATCCCAGGATTTGTATATAGTAACGTACTGAGAGTCCTGGGCCTCCAGCAGCTGGCGGTACGTGGCGATCTCCTGCTCCAGGCGGCTTTTGATGTCCATGAGCATTTTGTACTCCTGGTTCTGGCGCTCCATGTCACATCGGAGCTCGCTCAGCTGCTCCTCAATGCTGGTGATGAGGTTCTGAATTTGTGATAGCTGTGCGCAGTATCGTCCTTCCGTATCGCGCAGGTTGGCTTCCAGTCCAGCTTTCTAAAGCAGAGAGACATTAGAACAGGTTATTTTACAGATTTGTCCCAAGAGGGGGAATCTAAAAGGCGAGACAGGGAGGGAGGAAGGGAAGAGTTGTAGCAGTGGCTTGCGATGTGCTTGGGACAGCTCCGTACCATGCTTATCTGTGACTGGAGCTCGATCTCCAGGCCCTGGAGCGTGCGTCTCAGTTCTGTGATCTCCGATTTGCTGGTCTGTATCTGCTCTGTGTGGGTGGCTACTTCACGGTTCAGCTCATCAGTCTGAAAGAAAGAAACAACTGCAAAATCACGTACATCAAACTTCTTAAAATTATTTTGAGAAAGGGAGGACCCATCCCATCCGCTGGGGCAGTAGTAACGAGGCAGTGCATCGGTCTGCAGTTTGCTGGCTTTGCCATACCTGAGTGAGGAACCAGGCCTCAGCATCTTTACGGTTCTTCTCAGCCAGGGCTTCGTACTGCTCCCTCATCTCGGAGAGGATTCTGGTCAGGTCGATGCCGGGAGCAGCGTCCATTTCTACGTTGACTGTTCCACTCAGCTGGTTTGAATACTCCTTCATTTCCTGCACGGACAGAAGGCAGAGGACACAGAAAGGATTATGCTCTATATTCTCATATAGGTTTTGCCAGCGGCAATCCTTGCAGTGGTATGTGATACATTGATTGTCACTTACCATAGGTGGGACATAAAAACATCAAATTTTATCTCTCATTGCACATGCTTTTTTACAATGTATGCTCTTGCACACACACATACTGACATGTAGCTTATGTTTCTTTTATGCAGCGTAACTGTCTCAGTGACCCGTCACATGCTTATGAATGTCAGCCAATCTCTGAAACTCACAGGTTTGATCAGTTTGGAATCAGAGAAATGCTTCTAGGACATACTGTAGATTATTTTAATATTACACTTTTCTCCTCATTAGGCTGTAATGCTGCCATTCTGATCTGTTTTGTTTTGTTTTGTTTTGTTTTGTTTTTTCCTGAGGAGGTCAGTTTCAAAGGGAGGTAATTTCCTCTCTCCACTGTTGAGGACTCTCACCTCCTCGTGGTTCTTCTTGAGGTAGGCCAGCTCCTCCTTCAGGGATTCAATCTGCATCTCCAGGTCGGCTCTGGCCAGGGTCAGCTCATCCAGGACTCTGCGCAGGCCGTTGATGTCAGACTCTACGCTCTGGCGAAGGAACAGCTCATTCTCATATCTGCAGTTTTAAAAAGAAACAAACATTGGAATGAGTGGAGCCATACAACTATGCAATTTTATGCTGAATGTAGGAGGAACAGGACGCTATAAATGAAAACATAAATTTAAAGGAAGCATAAAGGGAGTAAAGATGGTTTTTTCCTATTTCCAAGTATGACAGATGAAAGTACTTGCATTGCCACCTGATTTTATTCCTGAGGAGTACCTGACATTTCACTCTGCAGAACCTAATAATGATTATCAGTATCAATAGAAAAGTTGTCACACAGAACAGTCCATTTTCAGTGTCCCCTTACATGTGGTGTGAAGGAAAGCAGAGGTTGCCCAGTTCTGCCTAGGACACTGGAGAAGAAGATAGAAACCTGCTGGTACATCACTGTAAGATAAACCAGTTGCACAACTGCCTTTATCATCTTTTCAGCAGTCTGATGTGCTGCTGAGTCCACAAACTGGATAAGCACAAAGTCACCCCTTGTCTTTCTTTTCTAAATTTCACACTCCGTGAGAGAGAACTGCAGATGAACACCAAGCTCTTCATGCCACTGTTCTCCTTTTAAGTGAAAATCCCAAACTATTCCTGTCTTCTGTTCCCCTGTGATTTAGGCTAGTAAAATGGTTAAGAGCATCACTAAAAATCTAAGATGTGAGCTAGAATTTATTACGTAAACAGCACAGCAATCTGGATACTGTGTTCTGTCAGGTTTATTTTCCCAACTGATCCTTCATCACATCAATTCTTTTGCCAGGGATTTTTTCATCAGAAGCTATAAAGGAAAAATATCTATCCATAATTTGGAAATGTGTCCTTCAGTGACTGAAGAACTTTACTTTCTAGATGAGAAGTAATACTGAACTTCAGAAAACTGTTCTGAGAGAGAGAGGAAAAGAGAAAGACAGATGTGCTTCAGGTAAACTTACTTCAGTCTGAAGTCATCTGCAGCCAGCCGAGCATTGTCAATCTCCAGAATGATTCGGGAATTGTCAATAGCAGCTGCACGGATCTGGCAATTGGAAATACAGAAGATTCCTGTTAATAATGGTGAAACAGCAGAGTCCTGAGTACATGATAGGTAGTTACCGAGGCTGTAAACCATCAAGGAAGGCAGAATGTTATGTTGCTCTTCAGCCTGTCCTTCTTAAAGCTTTTACAGAGAAAAAAAAATGCTGAACTCTTTTCCATATGCCAGCTGCAAGCCAGAGAGCTGAGATACCATTACTGTAGCCCAGGAAAGGGCAGGTAAGTCTGTGTGAAATTAGATAACACATTTTCCTGTTCTGGACAGTTCATACTGCCTGTATGGAGCCTTTACATCCCTCCTTCTTTACCAGTTCTTAAGTCCCGGGTGGATCACTGAGAAGCTAGACAGCATGTATTTAACATAATTAGAAATTACATTTGTACAACACCTGATCTTATCTCTAGCCAGGAGAATTATTTTTTGAGACTTTGAGGCCTACCTATCACATCCTTTACTCTTTTATTACTCTGTAAGTATATTGATAATTTTAAAGACATTTTGCCAAATTCTGCTAATTTTTTTGTGCAGTCATTTTAATTTCCAAAAAAAATCTCATTTTCGGGATAAAACATTTGCATTTGAAATTAAGAAAAGTTAGTCTTTTCTGCTGGAATGCTCATAACCACAATATATTTGGGTTTGGGGAATTCAACATTTATTTTGTAATCGTTTTAATTGATTTTAGAGAAGTGGACTTTGCAGTCCCACAACTCCAATGCATTCTTATAACTCCCCGACTTATGAATGTCATACCTTGTCTCGGAGATCTTCCATTATCTTGTAATAGTTACTGTAGTCTCGAGCTGGGCTGGTGGGGGCTTCCTTCTGATACCAGTCTCGGATTTTGACTTCTAATTCTGCATTTGCTGCTTCCAGAGCTCGTACCTTCTGCAGGTACGTAGCCAGGCGGTCGTTCAGGTTCTGCATAGTTATCTTTTCGTTTCCAGAAAGAAGGCCATCACCACCAGCAAGGGCACCACCGACATCAAAACCTCCACCAAAGCCAGATCCTCCACCAAAGCTAGCCGCTCCGCCAAAGCCAGATCCTCCACCAAAGCCAGCCGCTCCGCCCAAGCCGCAGACTGCACCTCCGCCAAGGCCCACGTAGCCCCCTCCATAACCACTCCCAAACCCAGAGCATGAGCCACCACCATATCCAGCTCCTGCAGAGGAGACGTACCTAGCTGAGGAGATGGAGACACCCCTGCCACCAGATCCTCCATGGATGCTTGGAGCACGGCAGGAGCCTCCGGTTCGGACTGAGGAAAGGCGAGAGCTGCCACTTCCACCAACCCCAAAGCCACCAGCACCACTAGAGAAAGAGTTCTGCACGGTTAAAGTAGACATGGCTGCAGCACAGAGAGAGATGAGAGAGTCTGAGGTACTCAGCTGAGTGCAGAGCAGGAGTGTATGAGCCTTCGCTGCCCTGCTGCTGCTTTTATAGCCACAAGACAGGGCGTTAGGAGACAAACCCACCCTGCAACCCTCCCTGCAAAGATTCTCCTCCCTAGAGGTGAGGCCAATTATGATGACATTCCTCACACACAGAGCTGGCTGTACATCTCAGGGGCTCAGGCTTGGGTTTTTCTTTTAATTAAACTAGAGGGATGATTCAGACTGTGTTTTTTCTTTAGGCTATAGTTCTGAAACCTGGAGTTTACTTCTCTGACAATCAAGAATGGAAAAACAAAGCAAGTTCAACCGCACCCACTTACGCGTTTACAGCAATCACCATGGTTATTTTAAGAAAAATAACTTTTCCTAAAAATGAAGTTTGCTTTAAGTAAAATTCTACTTTCGCTGAAAAATGTACATTCATCAGTTCATCTCACCATTATTTCTTCTTTTCTATCCATATTTTTTTCCCAGGAAAATTTGGAATTGAATTTTATATGTTCTTATTCCTGTCCTTTGCTCAGAATTAGTATTTAGATTTTAGAATCTGAATTTTTGTTACAAAAAGCACATAATCATAGCATTGTGTGAGGAATAACTAACATTGATCGATGTACTGGGAAGAGTGAGCATACTTAATTTACTAACACATGTGAAATAGTCAAGAGGGGAAATACAAGACTGAAATTATTCAATTAAAAGAAGAATGTGGGAGGACTCAGCTCCTGTTACTTTTGGAAAACTTAAACAAGCTGAGCTTGAGATGAGGCTGTTCAGATAACGATTAATGTGTGTAACAATAACCCGCACTACGAAATGGAGTAATTCTTGAAAATAAGATTTGAGAATTATTTACAAAATGATATTAGTCCTTCATTTAAAGCGGGAGTCTCAAATCTAATCATTTGCTAGTGAAATTTGGAAGGCAGTAATTCGGCAATTCAGCTTCTGTTCAGTACTGCAGAATTGTGAGAAACCAGATCTGGGAGAGTTTTGAGAAGTATTGCCCTGCTTGCCGTGCCAGGGTGTGTCACCGGGATGATGTGTGGGGAGTGCAGTCTGCCGAGGGAGCCCCGCTCAGCGCACGAGGTGCTGCTCCTCTGCTGACAGCGGGGTTCGGTAGCGCAGCGACTGCCTCGGGGTCACGGAGCGGCTGGAGCAGCTGGGGGCTGACAGGGGGGCGAGAGCAGCGGGGGCTAAGTGGGCTGGGGGGAGCTTTCTCTAACCTCTAGTTTGGAACCGAGTTTATTTTCAAATAAAACTTTTAAATAAAGAAGGAAAATGATGTATTTACTAGCAGCATCATAAGAACCGTGCTTTTCTTAGCACAGTTTTGGTAATTGCATAGCAATAGAAAATGACGTTAGAATACAGGACGTGTGTTTTGGGATAAACCGAGGCTCATACCACTTGTTGGAGCAAACTGAGGGGTTTTCTGAAGCTTAGGGTTGAGCCTGTAATGCAGCCTCCCAGAAATATGCAGCCTTTTTCGGAGGAAAAGATGGAGGGAAGTACCTGGGAGGTAAGAAACACCAGAAGGCTAGCAGTGATACGCAGCTTAGCAGCCTGCTTCTGAGACTGTCCACTCGTACTTGAGCTAATGAGAAAAGACAGGATATTTCATAGCTGTGGAAACATGTTTCAGACTGAACCTGGACCTTTGCCATTGCAGTTCAGTTTTGCTTTTGGGCAGATTAATAGCTCTGCATAGCTTGCCAGATCTGCGTATCTCCAAGAGTTAGTATCTCGGGAGACAAGTTTAGGCAGACTCTCCTAAAGGTAAGTAAGTTTCTTTAAGCCCCCTGTAATATAAATATGCTGAGGTGTGCATGCTGCTGGGTCTGCTTGACTCTGAATGATCCCACAACAGGCAAGATCAAATCCCATTTAAAAAAAGAGAAAACGCTCACACACGCACAAACACACACACACACACACACAAAACAGCAAAACCACTTCTAGAAAACACCATAAACATTAACAGGAAACTTTGGGGATTTTTCATTGCGTCTTCTTTCCCTCAGTCTTTATAACTTCTTTGGAAGCTTGCTGGTGAAATACACTTTGCTGCTTTTAAAGTGCCCTGTGTTATTCTAGATTTTTATCGGATGAACGCTTATAAAAGACAGGTAGCAGATAGAAAGCTGTTTCTTTGCTGGAGAATATTTACCACTGGGAAAAATAAAAATAAATCAAGCAGCCGGTGCAGGTTTTGTCCCATACCATAATTCAGAAAACCACAGAGGTGGCAGTTCTGTGGCTTTTTCACTTTTCTGGAAACTGTCGAACTCAGATCCTCAGGGTGTGTCCCCCATGATCGAAAGCTTGCAAATGCAGCGCGACACTTGCAGACCTGAGGCTTGTCCCTGCCTTCATTGTCTTCTTTATTTGTTCTTTCATATTAAACGACTACTTCTAAGTATTGCCAGTATTTTCCTAGAAATTGTCAGTAGCTTTTTCGAACCAAAGGAGAATCCAGGAAAAGAAAATCCAGAAAACCTCTTATGGCTTTAAATGAACATCTCAGAGGGGTGCTCCCTCTGTGTTGGTAGGGATCTGTGGTGTTCTCTACATTCCTCATTTAGCTCTTTTCTGCAGTGGGAGCACAAACCTAAAGCTACATTTTCTCCTTATAGTTTGTACAAGGAAACTGAAGCCTATCACTTGCTGAAGTGAAAAAAAATGCTATTTAAGCTTTATTCTGTTCTCACTGTCTTCCAAGATTTTTATCCAATGTCTTGACAGGGTTTCAGCCTTTGTGCAGTGCTCAGCATTGTCCTGCGGTGCATCAGCTCCTTAGTCTGCCATGCAGAGCGCTCCTGGAAGACGTTCCCTGCCACGTCCACGCTGTGCAAACCCGTATGACTTCTGCCACCGTGCTGGTGGAGCTGGCACACTTCAGCCTCTCCTGTCACAAGGACAAAGAGTTGCATTCAAGAAGCAGCTTGTTTATTGTCTCAGTCTTTGCTGATAAAACCATCACTCAGACATTGCCTACCTTTTATTTTTCTGAACCAAACTCTGAAATTACAGTCTGTGTGATTTTATATTAAACATCTTACCAGAGATCCTTTATTGCCCTACAAATATGGAACCAAAACAATAAAATCATAAACTAAAATTCAAATTAGGCTATCAAAACAGGAATTCTAGCCTTTTCAAGATTCTTTCAAGTCTCTGAAGCCCGCAGTTTCTCTGACAGGATTTATGAATTCATTCGATTCTTGGCACTTTTAACCTCTTGAACGCTTTTAAACTGTTAACCTTTTAAGAATCTTTTTTTTTTTTTTACATTTACTTCAGACTTTGCAAATAGAACTTTTTGGTCAAAAAAATGCATCTGTAAAGTGTCCTTATAGCTTTCATTTTGCATTCTCAGAGCATGAGAACTTCCTGGCAGACTCTTTCCCATTTGCAGCTATACATCACAAGAAATCTGCACCAGTAATCTCATACTTGGACTGAATTTATCTCAGGAAATGGGATTTGTTAAGATTAAAAATCAGACCTGGAGCTTGTTGGTTCATCTGGAAGGGATTCCAGGTCTAACTGCGGTAGGGAATAAAATTGGTGGAAAGCATTTGTTAGAAAGTGTCAGCCCCCAGGAGGAACCCGTAGCGAAGCATGTAGTGCACAAGAGCTGTCTTCACGCCGTGCTTCCAGAAGCGGACACGGTATGGGTGGGTGTGCGCCCGCAGAGCCTCCCGCATCCCGCGTGTGCTGGTGCTTTTCGTGCCGCTGCTCCCCTTCCTTTCTGCCCTTGGTTCCACCAGAGCAGCTTAGTGCGGCTGTTCCCATCTTGTCCTCTTCTCTGCAAGTCTTTGCTGATTCGTGCTTTTCAGGGCAGTTTTTTCCTGTCAGTTTTTCCCTGTCGTGGTCAAGCCACCGCAGAGTGCTATTACGCTAGATTTCCAGAGTTTAAGCTGGGATTTTGTGTGTCAGGACTTGACAGTTGATGCTGACAGGTCCCCTGAGTCACTGCCGAACCAAACCCAGCACCAGCACTCCCGCAGCTGAAGAGGATTACCCAGCCTTGGTAGAGCAGGTCCACAGCGTTGGGATGCTCCTTGCTGTGCAAACACTCCATTCATCTGCCCAAACTGGTCACGAACAGGAGTGAAATAACCGAGTCCCTCCCTCGTCCAAGGGGAGACGTGATAGGGGATTTGGCGACGTGGCCCCGCAGCACAGCCCGCAAGTGAGCCGCGCTGGGGGCGCGGTGCCGGGGGCCCCCCGCCCGCTGATTCTGTCCTTGCAGTTTCACCCTCAGTTCCCGGGTAACTGCGCCTCGTGCGGTGCTGAGGGCAGGGAGTGGGGTACGCGGCTGCAGCCCTGGCTTTCTTTCGGCACCAACCCTGAACGTTTCCCTGGCTGTAAGCTTCCGGAGTGATGGTTGGGAACGAAAGTACTGACTTGTGGTGGCCTGAACTAAAGGTGATCACATCTGGAATTTCAGCTAGGGTCATATCCTGTCAGTGGCTAAAAGTGGGCCTGAAGGTTCCTTACCTGTGTATGAACTGAGGGTTTTGGTTTTGTGTTTGAAGATAAATGCATCAGAACAGAAAGCGAGGGAGGAAATCTCACACCTGTTCCCCACTCCTGTGCTCCTGTAGGAGTATCTTCAAGCCGTTCGAACAGCTTTATATTTCACCCTAACAAAACATCTCCCAGCTCTTGCTTCTTAGAATCACCTGACATCTCACTGTTACTGCCCAATAGCGTGCCCAGCACTGCAGTCAGTGACACAAATCACTCCTGTATTTCCCACTCGCAGGGGCTAGGGACGCCGTTGCCTCCATCCCAGAGCTGCTGCCAGCAAGAGGAGCCAGGAGGATTCGGAGATGGAGCTCCAGGTTCCAGCCACCCGCCGGCACTGAGAGCAGGTGCTGAGGCAGGGCGGCTCGCTAGGGTCTGCCTGTCCGATTAAAGCCAAATTTCAGCAGTGATACCACAGTAACCAGAGGGGAGTTGAGACTGCAAGCAGGTGATCTTTATTAGAGTAGATACAGCACTTCAGGACGTGAAAAAACTGGAAGTAATCAAAAAGCTAACCCAATCTGCAAACTAATCACCACTAAATGGACCACTCTGCCTAAACTTTGTGTGGTCAAGAATTTTCTGTGCTTTAAGATATCAATTTCAGCAGTTTAGAGTGATTCCTCTGCATTTTAATTCCTTTTTTCTCATCTTGAAGATGATATTTGGAGGACTTTCAGTACTATTTTCCATCTGCCAGCTTGTCTCTTTTGTCTGCAATAACATGGAGAAAAAGAACAGCAGTTACTTAACCAGAACACATAAGACCACTCTCTGCAGTAGACACTGAGCCTAGTTTATGTCTCATCTGTCATCCCTTCTCTCAGGAGTTTTATCCTACATAGCATTGATTTGAATCACACATCACTTTTACAATGCAGCTGACCTTTAAAAGCAAGTCATGGTACAGCATGTTGGTACAATTCCCTTGAGCTGGGAAGCTGAAATTTCTTGTATCCCTTCACCTGGGGGAACGATTGCACATTTTGTGCTTTACTTAGCCTTTACGGTAGCAAAGTCTGAGTTTTTTTTTCTGATGTCTCACATCTGTGGATGACTAAAACTTGCTAAATTCTACCCAGATTCATCACTTGTGGCTGCCTAGATTTTCCCTGTGACTCAAATCAGTGCAGCAGCCCAGTCTCTAGAATAGGCACAACTACCATAATTTGTGTATGTTTTCCTTTTAGAAAATCAAATTTCTTTGACTACTAAAGGTTTCCCGGAAGAGAAGGAATCCTTACCGGCAGTTCCAGAAAGGGAGCCAAACATCCTGTAGAACAAAGAGATAATAGTTGAAAGGAGAGGTAACACATCAAATGCCAAGGACGAAGGTTTTCTGCAGCGAGCAGAGTTACTTACTGGGCCTCCTGGCCTTCCAGGAGTTGTCGGTAAGTAGCAATCTCTTGCTCCAGACGAGTCTTGATATCCATGAGCATCTTGTATTCGCTGTTCTGGCGCTCCATATCAGCTCGGAGTTCAGCCAGCTGGGCCTCGAAGCTGCCGATCATGTCCTGGATCTGCGCCAGCTGGGCACCGTAACGCCCTTCGGTGTCTGCCAAGGTGCCCTCCAGCGCGGCTCTCTGAGAGCAGGGGTTGGAGGGGAAACCATGAAAAGGTTGCTGCCAGGTGCAGGACGGCTTGCGGGAAGGGGAATGGGGGCATGTTTCAGTGTGCTTGGGTTTATGCAGTGCAAATTTTAACGTACCATGTTGAGCTGGGACTGCAGTTCTATTTCCAGCCCTTGGAGGGTGCGTCTCAGGTCAGTGACTTCGGACTTGCTGCTCTGCAATTGTTCGGTATTGACGGCTACTTCACGGTTCAGCTCTTCAGTCTGCAACAGGGAAAACAGTGCGTGAGAAATGTGGGGCCTCTGAGCAGGGGCCATAAGGCTTTCCCAGCAGTTTTCTTTAAGTTTTAATCATTATTTTGTTTTTCATGGATTTTTTAGTTACCACTTATATAGCATGGAGCTTTTTCTACCTTATTGTGGAACCAGGCCTCAGCATCCTTCCTGTTCTTCTCCGCCATGAGTTCATACTGGTCTCTCATATCAGCCAGGATCTTGGACAAGTCAATGCCTGGAGCAGAGTCCACTTCAACACTGACCTGGCCAGCTATTTGTCCTCCCAGGGCACTCATTTCCTAGGCAGAGGAAGACAAAAGAGGGTGCAATCACAACTGAGAACACTATGAACCTTCCATCCCTTCTTCAAGGGCTAAGGTCTGACTGACTGCACTGAAATTTTTGCAGGGGGTGTCTTTAGTTTCCCGGTCTACACAGAAGTCTTTTCTTTATTGGAGAACCCAAAGCAATCCTGAGGAACTCCACACAGTGTTTTTCTAATGTCGCTTCCAAACATGTTTCTTGGTGATTGTTTTTTTTTACCTCCTCATGGTTCTTCTTGAGGTAGGCCAGCTCCTCCTTCAGGCTTTCAATCTGCAGCTCCAGGTCTGTTCTAGCCAGGGTCAGCTCATCCAGGACTCTGCGCAGGCCGTTGATGTCAGCCTCCACGCTCAGGCGAAGAGCTTGCTCTGTTTCAAACCTTGAAAAAGCAAAACAAAACTTTTATATGCATTCCTTTGTTTTTTTTTTCACAGCCACTGGCCTTTGGCTCAATAAGGATTTTTGCCTTCTCAAGAGGCCTTTTTCCTTCCAGAAATTACTCACTTGGTCTTGAAGTCATCAGCAGCCAATCTGGCATTGTCAATCTGCAAGACGATCTTGGAGTTGTCAATAGTGGCAGCAAGGATCTACAAACAGTGAGAGTTCATTGCTGAGGCTGGAACAACTGTTACTTTACTGACACTGAAGATAAAAGAGTTAAGATTGTATTTCACCTGTAGCTACACCAAATACAAGTGTATTTTATTTGGTCTCAGTAGGAAAGTATCATTGTTCTGTAGCAAATAGGCAGCACAGATTTATCACAGATTTATCACTTTTGCCATTACTGTCATAGGTCCCCTTACGTTTGTCTGGCATATGAAGTGGCTTTGTGCTGGAAGTCCCACAGTGAGACAAAACTGCGTGCTCTCTTAGAAGGAGAGGACTTTGATGGCCAGTCAGTGGTTGACTGAGGCACGAAAACTATTTCCTGGAGAGAAGCAGAGGGAGCAAAGTCTGCAGAGCCCTCTTGGTAGAACTTGTTCTCATTACGCGTTTTCTTAATGGCGGGGAGTGATTGCAAGGACCGTATGATTTCAAAATAAATGTCGTGGTTGTGTATCATAAACAATATAGGTTCATATTGCATTTGTAGAGCCTTTGAATACATTTTTATTACCTAGAACACACAGTTTACTGTTTATTGACTCTTCTAATGCATTATGAAGGGCCAGAAAGGAAATTTGATTTACTTCGAAGTAATCCCTTTTTGACTAGAAGGCATGTCTTTTTTGCCTGCCACTTTCAAAACTCAAAAGGTCATCTACAAAAACAACTGGAACAACATCTGCTTTCCTCTAAGGGGAATAAACACAGGTAGAAAAAGAATGCTAAAAGTAGAAAATTTAATTCCCAGTTCTGCCTTTTCTGCATCTCAGTTTCTGAAATGAGTCGAGAATGTGAATGGGTTAAAGCAGGGAGAAAGTAAACTGCGTGGGAGCAGTCGTGAACTCCAGGCTGAACTGTAAACCTCAAGTTTTCTTTCCTTTATTTACACAGTTTAGTCAGCTGCCACCTATGTTTTCCAGGGTGTGTATCATCTCAAGTAACTTGTTATCAGCTAGCCATGGGCTATTGGGGCAGATCCTGCCTTTATATATGGGATTGATTACTTTATGTCTGCTGCTTCCTTTTTCCATAAGCCAAATGTTTCAGCATGCTTATTTCAAGCTTAAGTAGGTGAAATGTGCAATAAAAATATATTTATGATGATGAAATTGTGAGCTACTATCTTCACATTTACAAAATCATACTTAACCAATTGTATTTTCACTGTAAAAGCAGTGCTTTTTAGTAAATATTAACACCTACCTTGTCTCGAAGGTCTTCAATAGTCTTGTAATAAAGACCATAGTCTTGAGCTGGGCTTGGTCCTTGTTTTTGGTACCAGTCTCGGATTTTAGTTTCAAGAGCCGAGTTTGCTTCTTCCAGCGCCCGAACTTTCTCCAAGTAAGATGCGAGGCGGTCATTCAGGTTTTGCATAGTTGTCTTTTCATTTCCTGAGAGCAGGCCGTCACCACAACCCAAGGCAGCCCCATAACCAGCGCCAAAACCACCACCAAAGCTGCTGCCAAAACTACTTCCATATCCACCCCCCAGGCCGCTTCCTGGGCCAGAAGAGACAAATCTGGCAGAAGAGACTGACACACCCCTGCCACCAGATCCCCCATGGATGCTCGGGGCCCTAAAGGCCCCTCCACCGAAACGGGGCGAGCAGCCGCCAGGTCCCCCTGCCACGGAAGAGCTGGTTTGCCTGAAGCTGTAGCTCGCCATAGAGAGAAATACCAAGGGCCTAAACCAAGCTGCAGTTTGGGATCCTGAAGCAGGAATGTGTGCTCCTTTCCCCCACCCCACCTCTTTTATGCCTGTGACAATGGGAGTTGTCTCCGGAATGTGTTATCTGAGACCCATGGAATTTATCGGCCTCAAGCCCGCTGCCAACAGAGCCGTTCCTCTCACTGGTCACTTGCTGAGTGAGCTGCGGCTCTTCCCGAAATACCTCCGCATTCAGGAGCTCATTGCCTCCCCCCGGCTCTTGCCTCCTGAGGAAGGAGGTGGGATTCAGAGGAGGTCTCGCCCTGCTGAGGGGGACGTTCCTAAATCTAGTCATCGTTCACCTGTATGGAAACAGAAGGGCTGGAAGCGCCCAGCCCTGCTGCAGCCTGCGCTGCGGCCATAGCGAAGTCGCACGCTTCGTGTAATCTCAGGCAGGTGCTATCATACAGAGCCATTAAGCTAGCAATTGGTACCGATAACAGAGCCTGAAAGGAGCCCCAGTGATGAACAATTGTGTGGACCTTAGCAAAACAGGTTCCTGCCTGTCTTTTTCCTATTTCCCTTGGGAAAAATCCTTCCTTCAGAAGGAGAAATTTCTTCACCGTGGGGGTGCTCGAGCACTGGAAGAGGCTGCCTGGAGGGGCGGTGGAAGCCCCATGCCCGTCAGCGCTTGAGAGGCGTTTGGGCGATGCCCTCACTAGTCTGCGTTAACTAGGTTAGCCCTGAAGTGGCCAGGCAGCTGGGCTTGGTGAGCCTTGAGGCTCCCTGCCAACTGAACTACTGTATCCTAAAATTTTGCATTTGTTTCTTTGCTTTTGCTTCCTTTTGGGACGGCGGTAGAAGAGAGGATGTGACAGAGGATGTGCCTTGTGCGAAAGAGTCTGGTTTTGTACAGAAAGCGGAATCCTTTTCAAGGAATTGTAGCTGCATTTGTAGCAGAGAGGAGCATGAAACTCCCCTGCGTAGTACCTGGGGAGTCAGCAGCAACAGAACAAGGGCCTGATTATACATTCGGGCCTTTCGTTGCTACCGGAACGGGGAAGTAAACAAAAGAAACAATCAGGTAGTCTTCTGGGCTTTGAGATGAATGAAGATGAATGATTTCCCAGATCTTTAAGTCCTCTGTTATCCAGATGAATTTTCAAAGGCAACAGTGCTTTTATTACTGCAAGCTCCTCCACGAGCATCCCTAAGTGGGTGCTTCCATCTTTTCTTCCATTCTCTTTCTCTCACTTGGCACCCCTCATTCCCTGCACACCGCTGGGACTGCCCACAGAGGCTGCTGTAAGGAAAGCCGGGGCAAGCTGGCCTGCCGGCAGCTGCAGCAACCGGGCCAGGGCAGAAATTCTGCCACCTCCAAGAGCTTCCACCAGCAGAACATTTGGAGCGCAAGATGCAGGCTGTGTTGTTTGAATGAGAAATCCATTTGCTACCAAGATAAGGAATTAAAGATAAGCCGAATGAAATGCATACTCGGCATGAGGGCACGTCTGTATAGCCATAAAAATGCCCTCACCACGCACTAGTGCTTTCCCCACTTTGTCCAGAGAGAAATGTCAAACTGCAGGGCAAATACAGGGAGTGTAAAAGAATAAACACACCAACTGGGAGCTGGCCAAGGAACCTGTATCAACAGCCCCATTGATCCTTCCCAGAGGTTCTGTGCACAGCCAGCACACTCCAGTCTTCCCTGCACTCTTCTAACCAACCAAAAACGGATGTATTGTATCTAGGTGATTAATTTTCAGTTCCTTACAAGTTCATTCCTTTTCCACTTCTAGTGCTTGGAAACCCCTAAACTGTGTCTGTGAAATTAGAGTAAATTCTTAGAGTATTTTTGATAGATGCATGTCCAGATTCATTGAGCTACAAATTTATTTCAAAGAGCTAATAATTATTTAAATATCAATCAGTAAATATCTTTTTTCATTACTTAGTGATGTATTGGGACATGTTATACAGAGATGAAGGGCTCGGTCTACTGTTGTCCTGAAAGCGATTAAAAATGCTTAGCTACCCTTTCAGATGTAGATGGAAGTTACTTTTTAAAAGAGAAATGTTGTGAATAGCAGAAATTGTTTAACATCCACTGGATCGCTAACGAATGTGTTTGATGCCCTTATTTATTCTAAATACTGAAAAGAAATAGTTATGGGATGGAGAATTTATTTCTTTATCCTGTAATGAGGCATCGGATTCCTGTTGCCCCTCATGTACTTTGTTCCTTGTGCCATAACATACGCCAGCCACTCGTCGTCCTCCCTTCCTAGCTTTGGGTGCTTCATACCTCGTCGTTTACGTAGACTGATATGTCCTTTTTTCTCCCATTTATATATTGCTTTTCAGTTGTAAGGGATGGGGTTAATTTGCCAGGTAACTAGAATTTAGTCATTTTAGACAAATGTACTTTACTGTGAAATTGTGGTCTTCTAGCTGACGTGTATACTGCTTGCATGGCCATCTCCAGTGTAGATACATCCCCAAATGAGAAGGAGCCATGTCCCGCTGGAGTAGCTTACAGACTTTTCTGTGTCTGAGCGTGAGGCTGTTTCAGAAAGAGGAGTCCTGCAGTGGCTCAGGCAGAGTATATGGCTTGATATACACGACATATGCACCGTGTGTTACCTGGCTGCGATTGTGTAGCCTAGGGGCATCACAGCGGAGTTCTTTCGCTATGTAGAGACTGCCGTGTTCACACAGCTCGCCAGCTTGCACGCAGCCTCCCCTGAGCGCTACGGGGGACGGTTCCGCCTGGGCCGTCCCTTCTGTAGGTCTGAATGTTCTGTTCAGCCCTGGTGGGAGAAACCTGCCCAGCAGGTTCCAGGTCCTGTGAATAGGGGAACGAATGGTATTGGGAAGTTCTGTCTGCATGCGGACACAAAGAAAGCTATCGAACAAGTATTTTATTGGTAAATGCTAAAGTCCGTAGTTGGAGCATAAAGAACATGAGTGCGTGTGCTTTTCTTCACTGAACAGAAATGCAAGAAGCTTAAAGGAGAGCAGACACCGGTGTGTTCTGCGTTGTGTCCTGCAGCAAGGCGAGAGGAACGTCCTTCCCTCTGGGTACTTCTCCATTATTCCCTAGGCTCCCTTGTCAGGTCCTCAAAGCAGCGTATGTTGGGTTTTAGTGAGATAAATGCACAGTTGTGATGTTGCACAATATATCATGATCTAATCCATGACAAGCGGGGTCTGAAAGGCCTCTGCATTCCCTCAGAAACCCCTTGAGTAAAAGCAGCAATCATCATGTACTATACTGTAAGAATATTGCTAAAGTGCTGCAGGCAGGTTAGGTTTGCTTCGCCATACAGGGAAAAATTTCCCCAAGAATGACTTGCAATTCTTCTTGGCAATTTGGAAGTACATCTGAAAGTGTCAGGAGAGGAAAAGCTGGGGAGACACTGTCCAGTGGAGTGACTTTCCTCTTGTTCATACCACCAAGCGTATGAGAAGCCTCTGGACTGTAGCAAAACAGTCCCTCGTGGTGCATTTCTAGTAAAGCTGTATTCTGAGTTTCCAGAAAGGTTTTTTAGTTTTAACTTTGCACCTCTCTTTTCACCTCGGTGGCTGCATGTGTTTGTTTTTGTGGGGACCCTCTTAAGATGATACCCCGTGCTTAAATGCTTGGAAGAGCCTGTAGTGTGGCAAAGTCTTAGCTCGGGAAAGAAGGTGCTTTTACCATTCTGCACAGGTCTTCTTTTTCTCCCACTACAATAAACTTAATTTATTGTAGAGTCAGCTTTTCCCTAAAGCAAAAGTAACGAATGGACAAGGAAGGGAATTTCCTTTATCTCAGCACACTGAGGGTAAGGGAGACACCCTTATCAAAGCCCAGCCGTCCGGCAGAGCCGTGGCGACAGCCCATGCCCGAGCTCCTCGCCGAGGCCTGGCTCTGCTGTACCTTTATCTGCTCTGCTTTCCTAGCCACTGCTGCTTCATAACATGGTGAATATTTTTCGGGGCATTTTAATGAATTTTCTTGTAAACCATTTCTTGTTGCCCTCGCGTAACACTGGCATATACTTCACTCTTAGATGCTGCTAAACTTGCTTCCAGTGGAGTTCTTGAATTGCTACTGCAGTTACCACTAAGTGAACTCTGTCAGTGTTTTAACCCTCTTGACTCTGCTGCATGCGCATTTTCAATCTTTACCTCTTCTCCTGATCATCAGCACTTCGGCTGCCCCACCCTGCTCGTCTTGTTGTGTGCTTTTAAGATCATAACTTCCTATGTTCCTCTCTCCTGTTAAAGATCATAGGCATGAAACATTTGAACCTCTTTAATTCAAACATTTTTTCTTCTGTTTTTTCTTTCAACTTCCTTCTGGGAAGAGAACCAACGATAACCAGAGCTGATCTGCGGCTGGTACTGAAATGACTGTGTTGCTTGTCTGCCTAAGATACAATTCTTAGCTTTCTTGCTTTCATATCCCCTCATTAATCTTTTTTTTTTTTTTTTTTTATTTAAATCCTCACAAGGCTCGCCTTGCCAAATATTCAGTGAATGTGCCAAGAGATTCAAAGATAAGAATGTTTACGTGCTGAAAAGGCAGGTCCTAGCACATGCACACACAGCTGTTAACAGTTTTCAAAGAGGGTGGATAAGAGCAGAGAGCAATACTGTTAACTTTCTCAAAATTACTATTTTTGCAGAGTGGAGGGAATGTGATTTGGTGAAGAGAAATGCACATGGGTGCCCCGGTTTCTGTATTGAAAGAAATGAGAAATAAGGTCATTCAAGGGTTGGCTTTTGGCAGGAGTTGGGAGCGTAAGACGCGGGACAACTCCTTTTTATCCAGGGGTCTAGTTCGTTCGTGGCAGAAAAGAAATGATGGCCCAGTGATTTGAGCTGACCTTGAGAGATCTGGATTCCTGTTCAGCTGCAGGCTTCCTTTGTGATATTAGAACATGTCGTTTAATTTCTCAGTGTTCCTCATTTTTATAATATGTGGATAGATTGTTGTGAGGAAAATGCATAAAAGATTGTGAAGACCTCAAATACTTAAATAACAGGGAGCGATAGAAAATACTTGCAACTGGACACGATAGATGCTTTGAAACACCTCAATATTGTCTCCGTTGCCCTGGTAGCACAAAAAGCTTTAAAAATCGGGAGTTGACTTCTCTATCACCCCAGAGCTATAGCGATAATGCACATCGGGGAGTAAAGTTTTCCCGAGGCAGGAAAATGGAATGGATTTTCTTATAGCGAGATTAAAGATGGTGTGGAAAGACAGGATCAGGTAGGACACCCAGCCCTGCTGAGAGAAAGACAAGTCCCTGGATGTATTTTTACACTTCCTTTAACCTGTTATCTGCTTGGTAAATCTCAGCAGGGTATGCTGGGGCTGGAAAGCATTATTAGGAGCCCAGCTTCTAACTGGCAAGAGGAGGTGTTCCAAAAGTCAGGTTTCTGCAGGCAGCAGTAGGCAATTTTCAGAGCCCACTGCCAAAACCAAATAGACTAAACCTGTCCCAGGCTTCAGAGGAACCAAGTACGTGCTGAGTGCTTGCCATGCCAGCTGCAGTTCTGCAATGATTCATGTTCAGAGAGCCCTAGAGCTCTTCAGAGGGCTGTTTCCCATCGGCCACATGGAAAATTCCTGCTTAACAAAATCCCAAACCTGGTAGAAACACAGAGAAAGGAGCAGGTGGGTGTTGTAGAATAGAGTGAGATGAGCTGTTTTATTCCGTTTGTGTAAAACGTTTGGAGAACATATTTACGCTTATGTATATTTGCATGTATATGTTTCTATATTTATATGTCTATATTTATATTTAAATAGTATTGTTTCGGTTGCTAGTTTTGTGAGTATATATTCCAGTCCTAGCGACAAGCCATGGCTTCCAGCCAGGGTAGAGGTTTTACTGTGCAAGCATTAAACACATGTTCTGGACCAAAGCAGAAACCAAGGAGCTCTCCCCACTGTGGCCCTGCCATGGCCCCGCTGCGGCCCTGCAATGGCCCCACTGTGGCCCTGCCATGGCCCCATTACGGCCCTGCAATGGCCCCACTGTGGCCCTGCCATGGCCCCGCTGCGGCCCCGCTGCAGCCCTGCTGCTCGGCTGCCGGTGTGGCCGCGCACCTTCACGGGAGGCAGCGGCACTCGAGTTACTGCCACACTTTGCTCCGTTTTCGCAACAAAGTAGTTTTAAGGCAAATTTCGCAGTATTGGTGCCTATCAGGTTACCTTCCTGGACACTCCTGCCTATTAACTGTAACTGAAACCCAGGGTTTTCCACCAGCCTCCGACACTTGCGTTCAGCTCTAAATCCTCTCTGAATTGAACACTGAGGTCCGTGTGGGCTGCCTAGGTATTTTGGGCAGCCCACTGCCACCAAATGAAGCTGAAGGAAGTACTTGCTGGGTGCCTCTCCACTCCTTTCTGGTGGATTCGGCTTTAATAACTAATACAAACTGTAAGATTCTGGTGACGTGGTTACTACCAGCACTGCCAACAGAAAGGAGCTTCCAGCATTTATTTGAAATGTTCACGTGCGTGTAATCGCTCTGAACCTTTTGGTATGGCCATCGTTTCTGACAGTCTAACCGGCATCAGGCTGTGGGGAAGAACTGAGCGGAGATTAGAAGTGTGGTAAGAAAAGGGAGATGAATAGGGCTGTGAGTGCCTTTGATCCCCGGTCGCACTCCTGCTGCCAGGGCTGTTTAAGTGCAGGAGTGTGTGCCAGCAGAAAGGTGTTCCCTGCAGCCAGCCTTTGCAGTGCACATCTGAGCGTGGGTTCCTAAATAGTGGGTTGTTAGGAGTAATTGCAGCGCGCTTCAACTTCTCTTTAGGCAGTGCTCAACAAGTTGCGAAAGTCAGCTCCAGCACACCTGAAATTCTGTGTTTGCTTCATCAGCCGTGCGAGAGCATCTGCCCTTAAGGTCTGCCGTAGTGTGACAACACTTAGAGCCGTTCAGAAGTTTGTTGGCATTTCCATTCCAAAATGTTATGCGTTACACGGAACTTAATAGGAATATGTTACTTGGAACACATTAAAAATGCATTTTCCTACAAAACTGTTTGTGTTTGCTTAGCTTGACTGCTGCTGTTTTTCATGACTATGGTAGGTGGCCAAGTGTGGGAAGTATCACAAAAGTAGCCTTTCCAGCCCATTTCCTTCCATCTGTTTTGTCTCAGAGGCAGTGAATCACAGATTTTCTCTGCTCACGACCGAGGCAGGGCTGAGGGCCGGGTGGGAGGCTGGCCTGGCAGCAGGCTGGCTGCAGTGAAGGGCCTGGCCAGGCTGCCGGCAGCAGTGTCCCGCTGAAGCCATTCCGGGGGGCCAGGAGCTGCAGGACCTGGGAGCCCGGGCAGTGGCACCTGCCCCCAGCTGGCTGCTGCCTTTGCAGATAAAAGCTCGGGTGTCGGCACTGGGTGAGGGTCTACATCCTGCAGGCACACGGTGGTCCTGAGCCAGCGGGAGGCACCTGGAGAACTCAGTTTGCTAGTTGCTGGTTCTTGTTTCGGATTCTTCTCTGTCCGGTTATCTTCTGCTCTCATCTTCCTCTGGCTTCCTGAAGATTTGATATTATGCAGGCGGAGATGATTAATTTCCAGAATTAAGAAACTTGAACACACCCAAAGATTATAACGCGGACTATCTTTCGTTACCTCTGTAAGCAGGAGTAGAACAAAATATCAGTACCTCTACAGTCCCCCCTACAGGCCTGGTTTTTAAGCACACCACTCGCTGGAACCTCACCCTTGGTGAGTTCTCTTCACGCGGTAACGCCCGGCTCCCTGCCTGACACTGGCAGCCACCACTGCTGCTAAATGAGTTAACACAGAGATGAAACCGCTTGAATGCTAATTAAAGGCATGCAGGAACAGCCCAGGAGGTTTTGACTTAATCTGACTTTGCTGAATTCATATGGAATTGCCTCAAAACTTTCAGGCAGCATTACAGGGAACAGCTAGTTTCTCTCTTTCTCTCCCCAGCCCTTCGCAAGGAATGAGTTTCAAACCTTTTTACTGTCTGTCTGTTATTTGGTTAAATCCCAGAATCACAGAATGTTAGGGATTGGAAGGGATCTTGAAGGATCCTCTGGTCCAATCCCCCTGCCGGAGCAGGATACCCGTCTGGTATCACAATGTTAACCTTGTGAAAAATGTATTCATTCTATTACTTTTTTTTTTTCCTTAAAAATGACAGTTTATCTAAAATTTTTGTTGGAAAAAAAAAGATTTTCTTCCATTGTTTTTTGGCAGCACATTTTCTTAATGGAAAAAGTAACCGTGAAACCCGTTTTAAGCTGCATCTTTATGTGTAGCCTTGATTCAATGAATTGGTTTCTCAGGAGGTGCGATACCTGAATAGGGAACGGTGCCGTCATGAGACACAGGAGCAGGAACCCGTAGTTTGTAATATTCCCCACGGTGCTTCCTCTGCAGGTGTGTCGGTAGCTTTGTCACCGTGGGAGGGGAAGGAAACTGGTACGGGAGAGGAAAGTGGCGTCAGGTTTGAATGCAGGCTGTTGGGGCAGTGCAGACAGAAGAAAGAGCACGTGGAGATTTTCTTCTCCAGGAAAGTTATTTCCTTCCTTATGATCCTTCAATGGCCTAAGCACTTCCCAGGCCTGAGGCTTGAATTTAATGTTGAGGCTGTATTAAAGTGTTTCTGTTGCAAATCCTGTTGCATGTTTTCCGAATTTGCCGCTAGAGGATGCTGTGCGAACTGACGCGCTGTATGGGCTGACATGCTGCAATGTCAGCTTCAAAAAAGGTGTCTCCCTTGTGCCAAACACCAGGACGTGTGTCTGTGCGCGGTTATGCAGAGGAAGCAGCCTGTGCTGCAGCACAGAAAAGCAGCGTTCCCTTGCACGGAGCCAGCAGACGCAGACCTTGCTGCTGGCATCTCAGCGCCCCCGTCTTGTTTCCATGGGCCTCGAGGTTCCGGCAGCGTGCCCCGGGAAGCGCCGCCCGCGAACCCCGCTGCCAGCCGGACGGCAGCCGGACGCGGGTGCTCGGCCGGGCCGTGGGCGCAGCCCGTGCCCCTCGGTGCCCTGAAGTCATCAGCGGCCGAGGGCACGGCCAGCACGGCCGTGTGTCCCCTTTCCCGGTTAAGAAGCACAGCAGAATGGAAGCAGGAGGCTCCGTAACGTTCCTGACAGCCAGCCTGGAAAGCAGGCGGCTCCTTTTCAGGCTCATGAGCATTCTTTCTAGTTAAGCTATGGTCAAGTAAGGTATTTCATCCCCAAATCCATCACAGCTGAGTAATGCTGAGTTTTAGACCTTTCTCTGAGTTAGGCAGTGCTGGTTGATATGAGAAGCGGAACAGAATATGAGACAGAACACGAGTCTCTGTTAGCTTGTCCAGGAGGGTGAGAGTCATGTAGTGACTCAAGAGAGGTATTTTTACAAATCCCCTTCGGTTTTTAGGGAAAGATTTTCCCCGACTCATCTTTTTTTTTTTTTTCTGCTGTGCTAAGGATTCTGCGTAGATTGTAGCATGTGGACAGTTCAATGCCTCTTTGAATAATACATTGTTACCTGAAAAGATGATATTTTACCTGACCTGAATCTGTTCACAAACCCAAGTGCAGAGCTATTTGACAGAACAAAAAATGCTGTGATTTCCGTGCTGCTCAGAGAACAATGAAGGCTTGTGAGACCCACCCGTATTTGTTCCAGGGCGGCCCTTGAATCACTCCCCTGTTATGTGGCAGACCCTGTTCAGCTGCTTTCTCAGCCCTCTGCAAATGAAAGACTGAAACGTAGATTTGTGCTTTATCTGAGTCATTTCACCAACTTTTCTTCCTCTGTCTAGCTCAAATAATGTAAGTGTGTTACATGAAGTGGAGCAGTTTTAGGAAAAGAGATTGAGCCTCCCTGTCCGCCCAGACCCTGTACAGCCATGGAGCTGGGGATACGCTCATTTGAGATAAGAGAACACACCTCAGGTCCTGTGTTTTGAAACATCAAAAGACATGAGCCTAGATCTCCCAACATCTCAGGAGGAATAATCCTAACAGCTGAACTTTGTGTTACAAGGAGAACTTCTTTGCATACCTGTCACTGCCTGATCTAATCATTTGCTTTTATTGAACAAGATTCGTTAGAGCCCTCCCCTAAAAGCTGGGAGAAAGGGCTGCCCGAATAGGATTGATTTCTTGTTCAGTGACCCAAAGGCAAATGTTTTTGATTTACCAAATTTTTCATGAAATTGTGGTTTTAATTAATCCTGATAGTTTCTGTCAAGCTGCTGAACAACCAACTACTTGCACACACATCCCTCGCAATGTACGCTATGAAAAAGGGTTTCACCCACCCTTTTTTCTTCCCCATAGGTGTCACTCTCGAGTTTAATCTGAATCTGGACAGGCGTTCCTTCTTGTCTAATAGTTTATCCAGACATCGTCTGATTAAATTGGATATGCCGTTTTGTTTGGGGCCATGTTACATAATATACCCAGCTTTAATTTCTCTGTGAATGTATATCTCATTTGTTCCACCTACGTTTGAGTATTTATGCAGCATTAATATACCAAATAACTTGTTGGACACAGGTTTCTTTGCATTGCAGAAAAGTAAAGTTTTATTAGAGGCTTTGTTATCAGCAGAAAGTAGATCACCAATGGCACCGCAGATTACTGTCCGAAGATGACAGTGACTGCGTTATGAAGGACAATACAAAAAGGAAGAAGCAGATAATTTCAGGAGAGTCCCAGCAGTGGTTCATCTCGACTTCGTGAATGACATTTGTGGACGAGTCTGTGCTGGCTAGGCACACAGCACGTGCTGTGTACGTCATCACTCCGTGCCGGGCTGCTCAGGTGGCGGCAGGTAGAGCAGAGAGCGGAGCATTGGTGGGATCTTAACACACTCTTGCCTGCCCTGTGGGAGGAAGGAAGAAACGATTACTCTGTTTGATGGGGAAATCAAGAGTCTCCCGCAGCACTGACATTTCAGATTTATCCATTATTTAAATGTCCATCCATTTAGCAAGAGCATGAGCAAGAAGCTTAGCCTGTTTCTGTGACTGAAGCTCACACCCTGAAATTAAGAGATTTGAATGGTTTAATCCTTGTTATAATTGCAGAAGTGGAAGCCATAACACCAGGGTTAATACTAACAGGCAAGCAGAGGTGAAGTACAAGATATGAAAGCCACGGGGTCAGGGTAAATTAGGATCCTCTTTGGTACCTGTCTTGTCACCAGATTGTCCGTGAGAGTAGGAGGTGGAAGAGAAGGAGTGGGAGGTTCTTCCTCCTCCTTGGAGCGCTCCTGGGAGAGCTCCCTGGAGACCTCCTTGAGGCGTTCTGTGCAAGGAAAGGAGTTTTGATCAGGGCAATGATACGTGTATTCATAAGCAGACACACTGTGACATCCCATGCAATCCCTGTAACAGCTGGACTTTCCCTGGGCCTTACAAACATTTCTTCTTATCTTTTTATTTCATTCCCTTCCAGCTATATATTGTGAGAAAGCAGGAATAATGAGAGGCTGTAGAAGTGTAATTCTTCTACTCTCAAGTCCAGCTGTGCTTGCTCATCTGCTGACCGAAGGCAGTGCGTGAGTTTGGTTTTGCGTGGTGATTCCTCTCATGGAATTCACTCTGCGCAAACAGGCCGGGGGGAACTGGTTAACTGAAAACACAGCAGTAGCTATATGCCCCGTTGTCCTCTGTGTTTGAGTTGCTTATTAAGATTATAATATATACATTTCAAGACAGATGCTGTGAAAAAATGTTCTATTTAGAATTCAATCACGGACTGGTGAAAACATTGTACTCTGTCCTCTGCAAGTTTCAACAGACAAAAGACTGTGATGGAATTTATGCCTTATTTACAAACAGAATACGTACACGATGTCTTGCTGTCCCTCCTGCAGCAGCGCCCGGTACTGAGCAATCTCCTGCTCCAGGCGGGTCTTGATGCCCAGGAGCATCTTGTACTCCTGGTTCTGGCTCTCCATCTCACAGCGGATGCTGGCCAGCTCCTCCTCTACGGAGTTAATCTGCCCTTGGATTTGTTGCAGCAGGCAGCCGTAGCGCGATTCGGTCTCTGCCAAGGAGTTCTCCAGAGAGTTTTTCTGCAAGCGGGAAGGCAGGAGTTAGGCGCGGAGCTCTACGTCCCCCTGCACGACGAGGGGGCTTCCCGTCGCAAGGAGGAAGGGGCCGCGGCGACGCTGCCCAGTACCGTGCTGAGCTGCGCCTGCAGTTCGATCTCCAGGTTCTGCATCTCGCGTCTCAGTTCCGTGAGCTGGTGGCTGCTTGTCTGGATGTCCTGGCTGCTGGAGGTGACCTGCCGGTTGACTTCTTCGATCTGTGGGAGCAAAGTGCCCAACAGCCTTTGAGAGGGAGAAGATGGCCTCGCGGAGCAGGTTGGCTGGCCCAGCGGTCAGGGAGCCAGCGAGCCTCTCCTTTCCTTCGCCGCGCGTTGAGGACAGCCTGGTCCTTGCTCCACACACCCCGGCGTTCTACCCGGCTTTGTGCATCAGGCCCGGCCTGCCGGCCGTCTGCCGTTGCAGCCTGTCCCCAGCAGCCCCTTCGTTCCCGTCCCCCTTGCCGTGCACGTGGGGTGCGTGGCAGCAGCCTCCCCCTTTCCGACAAAAGCCCCGCGTGCCGCGCTCCAGGCGTCCGTTTTCCCACGGAAGGAGCCTCCGCTTCGTGCCCTGCCACGTACCTTGACTTCATACCACTGCTCAACCTCTCTGCGGTTCCTCTCAATGATCTGCTCATACTCGTTTCTCAGGTCGTTTAGGGTCTTTGTCAGGTCTTCCCCAGGAGCAGCATTGACCTCCACGCTCACATCGCCACCAGTTTGGGACTGCAGCTGCCTCATTTCCTGCAGGGAGTGCGAGGAGAGAGACCAAGAGCACACGGGTCATTTCTTCGCTGGGGACAGCAGGTAAAGCAGTATTGACATTCCCATGGTGATATTTTAGACATGGAGCACTGCTTAGTGCTTTTAAGCTGAAATCTAAAGTGGATGTTACTAAGAGAAGGATGCACTGATGCTGAGAGATATTACTAAACAAAGCCAGCCAATCAGCTCCTAGCTATTAGCAACTGATTTTTTTTTCTTTTCATCTCCAGCATGTGATCCAATATGGCTATTTAAGATTTTGGTTATCATAGCCATAAAGGCTTTGATGTTCAGATTAAACTTAGTTGTTATGACTGCAGTTCAGTTCCCACTGGTATATATTATAGCCAGTCCAAACCTGTGCTACCCAAGAAAATTTGCATCAGAAATACCTAGTATGTGGTCATTGGTATTGTGTGAATAAGTAGATCATACCTCTTCGTGGTTTCTCTTAATGGCAATCAGCTCCTCCTTCAGGGACTCCAGCTCAGATTCCAGTGAAGACCGAGTGTGGGTCAGTTCATCCAGGAGATTTCTCAAGCCATTAACATCAGCCTCCACAGTCTGCCGGATGACCAGTTCGTTCTCATACCTTTACCACAGAAAAGGGAAGCATTACACGTGCATTTCATTGCAACCTGTAGGCTTCTCCATTCCACTTGGGGCAGGGCATCATCTCCTGAGTTCACGAATCTCATAAAATTCATGACAGCAAAGACAGGCAGGGTTCACAGAGAGGTACTCACTTCATTCGGAAGTCATCAGCGGTCATCTTGCTGTTATCGATGTCCAGAAGCAGCTTGTTATTGTCCACAGTGGCAGAAATGATCTGCAAAAGGAGAAGTTAAGAGGAGTTTTTCTGGGTTCAGGACACAGAGGAGAAGAGGAAAGGAGACCCAAAGCTTTGAGAGGGCTTTGCTGCGGATCTTAGACTCCTTTCCTGCAGTAGTGCAGGGACCACAGGAAGTCACTGAAATGCCGTGCCATAAGAAGTGGTGCGTGCTGGGTTGTGGCTACCGCAGACATTTTGATCAAAAAGTATTTTTGTGGAGGAAAGAACAGAAGAACATTTATGCTGTGAGGTTACAGACACCTTTGGGTTTGTGCGCTCAGTGTATAAGGAAGCGTACATAGTCTTTGTGCCTGATGCTATGATTTGTCCCGGTATTCTAAAAGCTGGCTCTAGGGAAAAGCCTTGGTGCTTCTGGCTGGTTTATGTAGGAGCGTGCAAAGCCAAAGGGAATTCAGACCTTGCAGTCCAGGTGCTTTGGCTTTGCACTGCATCCAGCTGAACGGGCTGGGAGCGGCTGGGAAAGCCTGGAACCCCCCGGAGCTGGCTGCAGAGCGCGGGGTTTCAGTTCCGTGCGCCAGCGCGTTGGGGCCGGTGGAGCACTGTGCGGTGCCTGGGGCCGTGCCCTGGCGGGACGGGGAGGGGTTCGCTTGCCCAGGAGCTGGGCGCGCAGCTCGGCAGGTCCCTGCGTGGGCCGGCAGCAGCAGCTGCCCCCGAGCTGCCTCGCAGCCTCCGGAGCCCGAGCCAGAGGGAAGGAGCGAGTCCTCACGGCGGGGCGTCAGCGCGGGCCGGAGCCGCGTTCGTTGGTGTGTCCTACCTGGTTCTGGAGCTGCTCGATGGTCTGGTAGTAGGAGGTGTAGTCCTTTGAGGCAGTGGGAGCTTGTTTCCTGTACCACTCGCGGATGTGGAGCTCGAGCTGAGCGTTCTCTTCCTCCAGCCTTCGCACCTTGTCCAGGTAGGTGGCCAGGCGGTCGTTGAGGTTCTGCATGGTGACCTTCTCATTGCCGCTCAGCAGGACGTCGCCCCCCGTGCCAAAGCCGCCCCCAAAGCCTCCTGCAAAGCCGCCCCCAAAGCC
>VXAA01004761.1:216404-308969 GCA_013399115.1 Anseranas semipalmata
GCCTCCTCCCAGGCCCCCACAGAAGCCACCCGCGAGGCTGCCAGCGCTCATGCCCCCCCCGTAGCCGATGCCGCACGCTGCCCCCGCCGAGCTCCCCCCGCCTATCACGGAGGAGGCATATCGCCTGCAGGACACGGAGGAACTCCTGCCACCGCCACCGCCGCCGCTGCCACCGCAGATGCCTCCGCTTCCCCCGCTCCTGTAAGAGGTGCTAGATGTTCTCTTGATGCTGCAGCTCATGGTGGAAGCTCTCAGATGTCCAGCCCCAGATGCAAAGCCCGCTGCACAGCTTGATACAGAAAATCAAACTGCAGCCTCCCGTGCTCGCCGGTGCCTATTTATGCCGTGCTGGGTGGGTGTCACCTCCCAGGCAGTCCAGCTTCCCATGGAGTTTGCCAGCCGGAGTGCTCATACCAAAAGTGATGTGCTAAGGGGAATTTCTTTTGGGACCTGGGACAGCCCTCCCCATAGGTATTGTGTGTGCATGCTGATTCACAGAAAGCATGCACTGTAATTTTGGGTGGGTGGTTGTGTGTTAGATTTTGTTTCAGATAGTATGTTGCTGGCTACTTAGTGAGTGAAACTTATTTTAATAATTCCTCTTTGATCTTTGTAGTCATTTTTTTGTCCTGAAAAGACGTGGTGAAAGCACCACCTGGTTACTGTTCTTTAATTTCTGAGATGGAGAAATATGAACTCAGGTACCTTAATTTTGCCTGCGGAACTGCCAGCAACTGACACTTTTGGAAACAAAATCTCTGAGAGTTTAGGTCCTGTCCTGCAGAGAAAGCTCATCATGGGAATTGTCTTTCAAATGGTAAATCTCAATAGAGGAACCACCGAAAAAGCTGAATTTGTGTTCTTACCAAACTCTGGTATCATCTCCAGGAAATAATCCAATGTCTTGCACAGGGCGATGGACATGCAATAATGTTGTCATTTAAAGATGTGATCTTTTGTATTTTGTGCAGATTTCCAGTCAGTCAAAAACTATTCTAACCTGAAATAGGTGTGTGGCAGCTGTAAGGCACCACTGGCTGTCTTGGCAGAGGAGAGTAAAAGGATGCAGCTTTTAGCTTAGCAAAGTGGAGGCTGAGATGGATCAGCTTGCTCCTAGGGAAAGAGGTGGCTGCGCTATTTAACACAGAGACAATCCTGTTTCCACACAGGAGGGGATATCATCTGGCTTTGCATTTGGGCTGGAAACTAGGGAAAGGATTTTATCCATGGGAGGCCGAGGGGTCTGGAAGGTGCCTCATTTGGGGTGTTTTTGATGGAAAAGAGAAGCAGTTGTGAGATTGACCTTGCTCAGTTTATGGCAGGGATTTTTTCCTCACGTAGTGGAGACCCAGCTGGGCCGACCCCTCCGGTCCCACTGCCGTCCGGCTTTGGCGCAGTGGCACAATCGCAGCGTTCTGTCAGAACAGGATGTGACGAGCCCTTCTTTGGAGATGTAATTTTGCCATTAAATCACTTCTGGAAAACATAAACTTTAAGCTTGAAATACAAGGGGCCTCTTTACGAGAGAGTTAAACTTTGATGGGAATTCAGCTCTATTTGGGAGTTAAAAATTACCAGTTCGTTTTGTTGTTGGTTTCTTCATTTATGATCCTACTTGCACACGGCTTGAAATTGTGGCTGGGGCAACATTTTTTCTCTTAGCCACAACAATTATGAGCCCCATAAAAGTTACTAATACATGTTATAATTGACTGAAGAATCGTGGAAAGTCATTTGCCCTCTTTCTTGATACCCCAACACACACTTCTTAGATATGATGAAGATAATTTAATACTTTGATCTTCATAATTATGATTGTTCCTTTATTAGTAGCTCTCTAATTATCTGCACGTCACAACCAGTTGTTTTGCATATATAACTGAGACTGAGTCATCATTATTAAAAAGAAAAATTATCTTCTCACAGGGTGTGATTCCTTAGTCATATTTTCCTCATTAGACTGTTGAAATGCTCTTTTATTCTTCCCTATGAGAAGTTCATTGCTGAGTGGCGTTGATGCCAGGGGTGTTGATTTTATGTCTCCTTGGCGTTGTTGCATCATAACATCTGTCCCAACAATTCCAAACATTTCCCAATGCTGTAATTCCATACCATCAACAGATACCTTTTCTCTGTCCCTCTATTCCTTTTCTTTTTGCCTTTTTTTGCTTTTTTGTTTGTTTGTTTTTGAACAGCTGATCTAACTCTGCTTAGGGCTGGAAATGTATCACAGAGACTTAAATTTTGGTCTTTCGTTTCTGTAACTCATGGGCATTTCCATGTCTCCTGTTCTGTAACTCATGGGCATTTCCACGTCTCCTGTGCGGTTTTGGTCCACCATACGGTGGGCACAGGCTTGGCCTGAGATGGCTGCTGGAGCCGGTTTGGAACAGACACACGGATTGACTTCACAGGGCAAAAGAGTGGAGTTTCTCAGGGTGCCGTTTGCGTTCGGCATCCTTGCAGTGACAGAGGGAGGTCAGACGATGTCTGTTGTGAGGATATAGGGCTCCTCGGCTATTCGAAGAGACTAGTAGAGCTCTGGAATCACTTCTTGCTCTCGAAGACCTTTTGCTCGCAATCAGAAAAGTTTATCTGAAGTAACAGTGTTATGAAAACTTTCCAAGTGCTGTTTACTCTCTGGTGGAATTGGATGCGGAGCCACAAACAGATGCTCTGAATTGGCAAGAGAATCAAAATATTCAGTGGTTCTCACAGAAGCCGTGATGCTGTTACTGGAGATAGATCTTTAGCCCCACAAGAGGGAGAGGACAACCTCAGAGACATTTACTGGTAATTAAGTGTTCTGCAATAAATGAGTCAACTTTCATCTTGGTCAGAAGAGTGCTGCTCTCATCAGCTCCATCAGGAACTCCCATCAGTGCATTCCTCAGCCTTTGCCCATCAGCATCTCTTAGGTGTGAATTTCTGCAGTTTGTTCAGAGATGAAGGGTTTTCCACAGCCCCAGATTCTGTTCTTATTTTTGTCTTATATGACTCCCTGAGATGGACCCTTACACCCTGCACATGTAGAGGTATAGCGAAAATCCTCCTAAATGGGAGCTATCTTTGTTCTACAATCTAAGTTGTTAGACCAGTAGTCCTTCCTACCACTTAAAAAAAAAAAAGCTTTTAAGAGTAATTCCCAAGAGAAATGAAGTTTTTCCAGTATGACAATCCTTTCCTGTTCCCTTTCTCTCTACCTGGTATAACATGCTGTTGTTATCAACAGTGTTAGCTAATTGAATGTAGTTCCTTACTGCCAAAGCCCTTTTTATTCCCTGGAGATCTTTTCAGGACAATACACAACTTGTGTCGCTCTTTCTGAAGAATCACAGAAGCAGAGAGTGGTATCGAGATACGACAGAGCGTATTACAAGGCTTCTGGAGCATCTGCCAGCCTTAGATGATGGCAGTGAAGCATTCCATGCTTTAGGCACACCTATGGCGTGTTCCATGCCTTTTCCCTGGGACAGCCCTTGCTCCATACTTAGGTGGAGGTTAGCGCCTCGTGAATCAGCGGTGACGAGCAAAAGGTGTAGTGTCAGCAGCGGGAGCCTCCAGCAGGGAGCTGATACTGCTGCAGTGACTGGCAGTTCCCTCGTGCGTCCGCTCCTTTCTGCCTGAAGATTTTGGATAGCTTTGGTTTTGCAGATTTAACTGGAGGCTGCCGTCTATTCACAGAGTCCTTACACACTGGAGGCTGCCACCTGTTCGCAGAATCCTTACACTCTTGCATTAGTCCAGAAATAGGGAAGAGCATACTGCAGCTCTGCTGGTCCCTAGAGTTCTGTGGATGGAGAAGGTATTTTTGGTCATTCCGAGGCTTCTTTGTACTTCTGGAAGATTAGAGGGAAACAAAATAACCTGCTTATTTATATACATTAACTGGGGTTCAAGTCTCCATAATCCTGCCTCAGAAAGGTGTCTTCATAAGATGTTTTGACTGCGTTAAGTACAGCTGAGACTTGAGTGAATTCTGGCAGCCTTTGGAGATGAAACTCATGTTTGCATTTGCTTTGCATCACTTTCTCTATTGTTAAAACCTTAAATGAGCTTTTTTCTTCAGGGAAGGGCTTCTCTTCATACAAATTGCTGATGCTGGCCTGAAAAAAGTCAGTTTGGAAACCCAGTTTTCAACATGAACAGGGAGTATCTCTTCTATGTGGGTACTTACTGTAGGCTGCAATTATGGTACTGGGATGGCCGAGCCAGGCCACATAATTACTGAAAGAAAACCTAACCTAAATAATATTCTTCTGAGTTGTTTGTGATGAGAAAGCCTTTCATTTCATTACCCTAACACAACAATGCCCTCAGTCTGAAATGAAATGGCGGGTACTAGAGACCAGATTTGGTAGGTGGAGAAGGGAACAACAGGCACTTGCAATGGAAGGAAAGCTGTCTGATTTTGTGAAATTGATGTACACGGTATGGATTGAAAAGGGGCTTCACTGTGATCTTCAGAAAGCAAAACATGTATAAAGCATCTGTTTTAATTTGGTATTACCCTCTCATCTCCAGTTGTATTGCATGTTTTTGTCTTCTTAGAGACGCAGAAACATACAGTATAGAAAATCCTTTCAGTGGATGAAACGTGTCTCAGATTCTGTGGAAGGCCTTGTGTCAGCAGATTGGTAATGCAGACAAAACTTGGGTTCTGCGCATTATATTGGTATTTAAATTGAAAAACCTATCTAAAACATGGGAATGTTTTTGGTGCATGACACTAAATGAAACAGGCACATTGCCTTGTTGGCTGTATTTCCTAACAGAAGTTAGCAATACGTAATTCTCTGCATAGTCAAAGGTGTAGAAATACTTGATGTCAGGAAACCTGTGTGTTCTGAAGCAACCTGTACTGCGTCACACCTTCCCACAGGAACTATACTGCTGATGAGCTGAGTAAAGCCAAAGATGAATGGATTCAGATGAGTCAGAGCAGTGGCATTGAGCAGTTTAGTACATTAACGGTTAATTAATCTCCAGAGATTACCCATCATTTTCTTTCTCCTTTTCTTTAGCTCGGTGATGCTGCCTAGGCAGGATGTCCATTTTCTTAAAGCAAAACAGATTGTTCTTAAAGTATGATACAAACTATGAAAGGACAACCTGTATTTTACTGGATAGCTTGATAAATATGTATTCAAAGTTTGTTAAATTAAATTTCGGAGACACGTTTTTATTTGCATCAAAGAAGTAAAGTTTTATTAGAGGCAGTCTTAGCAGCAGAATTTAAGCCTTGAAGCGAAGAACCAGTTGACAAAGACAAGTTGAGAAAGACAAGCATTGCAGAACGGCAGGAGGGGTGACGCAGCAGGGGACCAGGCACTCCTCCCGAGTCGTTCTGGCTGCCTCGGCTGTGCTGCAGAAGTGCTTGGGTTCGGTCTCTCATCGTCCATGGGTCAGGTCAGTCCGTCTTAGGTGGAGGATGCCAGCATCACTGCCATTGCTCTAACACACTCTTGACTGTCCTGTGGAAAACCAGAGCAAATCATTGCCTTAGGGGGAAATCTGATTTGTCCTGCTGAACTGCATTTTTTTACCTAATGTGCAGTGTTAGCAAGAGAAGAATGGGAGAGGCTCGTATGGCTCCAAGCCCAGCAAGACCCTAAGCACTTTCTCAGAACTGTATTTTTCTTATTCCAGTGACCCAAAGAGCATATACCGCCCTGTAAACGTTATAGCCTGTGTTTTACATTTAGGTGGAGGGAAGGGCAAGACTTGCTGTCTTTTAACCATAGATTCCTCCATGACAGAGTCAGCGATGTTCTCTCGTTTCTACACTACTCGACATGGGAACCTTGCCCAGCCCAGAATACAAAACTTTTCTTTCTGACAAAATATGTTGTCATCAGGGTAGGTGTAACCCACAAATGAAGGTGGGTTTATTACATTATTACACAATGCCATCTTACCTGTCACGTCACCAGACTGGGAATGAGAGTACGAAGCAGAAGAATACGAATGGGAGGATTTTCCACCGCTTTGGAAAGCTCCTTGGGAGGTACTGTGAGAACAGAATAATTCACCGAAATTTAACAGCTAACCACTGGATATGCAGTCAAAAGAAATGCTGATGTAGCTACATGCGCAACAAGTCTCTATTAGAAATTACATGCTCAAGGATTTCTTTCTGCTCCCTTGCTCTAATATGGTATACGTACACGATGTCTTGCTGTCCCTCCTGCAGCAGCGCCCGGTACTGAGCAATCTCCTGCTCCAGGCGGGTCTTGATGCCCAGGAGCATCTTGTACTCCTGGTTCTGGCTCTCCATCTCACAGCGGATGCTGGCCAGCTCCTCCTCTACGGAGTTAATCTGCCCTTGGATTTGTTGCAGCAGGCAGCCGTAGCGCGATTCGGTCTCTGCCAAGGAGTTCTCCAGAGAGTTTTTCTGCAAGCGGGAAGGCAGGAGTTAGGCGCGGAGCTCTACGTCCCCCTGCGCGACGAGGGGGCTTCCCGTCGCGAGGAGGAAGGGGCCGCGGCGACGCTGCCCAGTACCGTGCTGAGCTGCGCCTGCAGTTCGATCTCCAGGTTCTGCATCTCGCGTCTCAGTTCCGTGAGCTGGTGGCTGCTTGTCTGGATGTCCTGGCTGCTGGAGGTGACCTGCCGGTTGACTTCTTCGATCTGTGGGAGCAAAGCGCCCAACAGCCTTTGAGAGGGAGAAGATGGCCTCACGGAGCAGGTTGGCTGGCCCAGCGGTCAGGGAGCCAGCGAGCCTCTCCTTTCCTTCGCCGCGCGTTGAGGACAGCCTGGTCCTTGCTCCACACACCCCGGCGTTCCACCCGGCTTTGTGCATCAGGCCCGGCCTGCCGGCCGTCTGCCGTTGCAGCCTGTCCCCAGCAGCCCCTTCGTTCCCGTCCCCCTTGCCGTGCACGTGGGGTGCGTGGCAGCAGCCTCCCCCTTTCCGACAAAAGCCCCGCGTGCTGCACTCCAGGCGTCCGTTTTCCCACGGAAGGAGCCTCCGCTTCGTGCCCTGCCACGTACCTTGACTTCATACCACTGCTCAACCTCTCTGCGGTTCCTCTCAATGATCTGCTCATACTCGTTTCTCAGGTCGTTTAGGGTCTTTGTCAGGTCTTCCCCAGGAGCAGCATTGACCTCCACGCTCACGTCGCCACCAGTTTGGGACTGCAGCTGCCTCATTTCCTGCAGGGAGTGCGAGGAGAGAGACCAAGAGCACACGGGTCATTTCTTCACTGGGGACAGCAGGTAAAGCAGTATCAAGGTGTGAAAGAATGATAGTCACATCACATAAGGCTGATTTTTGTATTTAACTTTGGGAACCCCGAAAAATCAAAGGAGTATTTCCTGAACATGCTATTGATTACTGGATCTTACCTCCTCATGGTTTCTCTTAAGAGCAATCAGCTCATCCTTCAGGGACTCCAGCTCAGATTCCAGTGAGGACCTAACCAGAGTCAGGTCATCCAGGAGATTTCTCAAACCATTGATATCAGCCTCCACAGTTTGACGGATGACCAGTTCGTTCTCATACCTTTACCACAGACAAGAGAGACAGAGAAATGGGGAAGTGAGATGATGAACAGCACACATCTTTCCCATGTCACTATCCCAATAAAACACGGAGGCTCGGTCACGCCACTTTGTGCGGTGGGTTGTCTACTGAACTCATGAACGGGACAGCAAAGACAGGCAGGGTTCACAGAGAGGTACTCACTTCATTCGGAAGTCATCAGCGGTCATCTTGCTGTTATCGATGTCCAGAAGCAGCTTGTTATTGTCCACAGTGGCAGAAATGATCTGCAAAAGGAGAAGTTAAGAGGAGTTTTTCTGGGTTCAGGACACAGAGGAGAAGAGGAAAGGAGACCCAAAGCTTTGAGAGGGCTTTGCTGCGGATCTTAGACTCCTTTCCTGCAGTAGTGCAGGGAGCACGTGAGCGGGTTATGCTCCAAATTTACTTTCCAAGGAAACTCAGGCTACAACAGAGTGAACCTCCAAAATCCCTATTCTTTGCTTCTGTTTGCCAACTTGGAGGTAGTTCTCCAAGTCTCCTAGGGAATGTATTCATCCCTTTTCCTGCAATGTGCTTGTTCATGGTCTATTTACTATAATTTCTGGGTACAGATGTAAGATAGCTGTAGGGGAAAGCCTTGGTGCTTCTGGCTGGTTTATGTAGGAGCGTGCAAAGCCAAAGGGAATTCAGACCTTGCAGTCCAGGTGCTTTGGCTTTGCACTGCATCCAGCTGAACGGGCTGGGAGCGGCTGGGAAAGCCTGGAACCCCCCGGAGCTGGCTGCAGAGCGCGGGGTTTCAGTTCCGTGCGCCAGCGCGTTGGGGCCGGTGGAGCACTGTGCGGTGCCTGGGGCCGTGCCCTGGCAGGACGGGGAGGGGTTCGCTTGCCCAGGAGCTGGGCGCGCAGCTCGGCAGGTCCCTGCGTGGGCCGGCAGCAGCAGCTGCCCCCGAGCTGCCTCGCAGCCTCCGGAGCCCGAGCCAGAGGGAAGGAGCGAGTCCTCACGGCGGGGCGTCAGCGCGGGCCGGAGCCGCGTTCGTTGGTGTGTCCTACCTGGTTCTGGAGCTGCTCGATGGTCTGGTAGTAGGAGGTGTAGTCCTTTGAGGCAGTGGGAGCTTGTTTCCTGTACCACTCGCGGATGTGNTGCCAGCGCTCATGCCCCCCCCGTAGCCGATGCCGCACGCTGCCCCCGCCGAGCTCCCCCCGCCTATCACGGAGGAGGCATATCGCCTGCAGGACACGGAGGAACTCCTGCCACCGCCACCGCCGCCGCTGCCACCGCAGATGCCTCCGCTTCCCCCGCTCCTGTAAGAGGTGCTAGATGTTCTCTTGATGCTGCAGCTCATGGTGGAAGCTCTCAGATGTCCAGCCCCAGATGCAAAGCCCGCTGCACAGCTTGATACAGAAAATCAAACTGCAGCCTCCCGTGCTCGCCGGTGCCTATTTATGCCGTGCTGGGTGGGTGTCACCTCCCAGGCAGTCCAGCTTCCCATGGAGTTTGCCAGCCGGAGTGCTCATGCCAAAAGTGATGTCCTAATGAAATTTTGTCTTAGGCAAGTAATACACATTACCGTTCTGCTCAAGTATGTCTGTGTTGATTCACACAAGCCACGCACTATAATTTCATGTGGGTGGCTCTTTGTTAGATATTTTGTAGGATAATATAATATCTCACAGCTTTTATTAATCTGGGAACATATCTTTAGTAACAAGAGTTAATGAAGGCTCCGCCTTGGCTGTCTGTCTCCTTCAGTCTGTGTGGTGAAATTCCATATTTCTGCTTTTGTCTTCGTTCTGCAATCATAGGCAATGATTCTGAGCTCCAGCAGCCTCCAAGGGGCTCTCCATTCATTGACTTATTTGGAATTTACATCTGCTATTTGGAAATCTGCTTTCATTTGCTGAAAGAAATTACTCATTTTAAAAACTGTGTTGCCGTGTCTCACAGAATAAACTTCACACTGGACTTCCTGCTGAAGCAGCGAGGAAGCTCCTGCTGGTATTTATCTTCCATTTATTTTTTTCTGAAAGCGCAGGATGGTGACTTCAGTCGTTTTTCCTGCTGAAGAAAATGGGGTTATAGCCACAGAATTAGTATTTTGCAAGGGAAAACATATTAAATCCTTTCTTATCAAGCAGCTGCCAATTTTATTTTAGCTGTTTTAAATGGACTTAGAGGAAACTGAGAGGAGAAAATCTTGATATTTCCGATTTTTGTAATCATATTAAAAATAACCATTTCTCAAGATACAGTGTAGAATGATATAATACAGTAAAAAAATCAGTTAGATTAAAAGACATGGTGCCAAAAATTACATCTGAAATAACAGTATCATTATCTGGACTCGTTACAGTGAGTTGTGTCTGCCTGCGGTGAAGCAATATTTTGCAACACAAAACCCAGAGTAAGGAACAGTTCTGTATTTTTCCCCTGCCCATGCAATATGTGATGTTCAGGGAGTTGCTTTTTCCATCTTCACTGATGAAGCTGTTATAAAACAGAGAAAAGCCTTGAAGAGGAACCAATGCTCTGGTTTCCAGTTGTCCATTAAATAGTGGCACCGTAACCCCATGGAAGCCTTTGGCTGGCGCAGAGCAAGCACAGGGAGCTGATGGAAACTCCTGTGAATTACCACGTCCACATCAGCTTATCCGCACTGAGGGAGGGTGAATTCAACCGAGCCATATTTTCAGGAGAGATTCTGTGTTACAGGAGGAGAAAAACTCACTAAAATTAGCAAAAGAATGAGAAGGGATCAGGTCGCCTTGCATGTGAAGGTAAGCATCAGGGGAGGGAGGCGGATTCTGTGAATTTGAGGGCAGTGTGCCTGTCTGTGCCATGTGGATGTGAAACGAGCTGGCACTGCAGACCTGAGCGGGAGCACCGGGTGCCTGTGCCGTGCTCTCGGCACCTGGTGCCGCCCTGCAGCCTCTCTGACCCGCGGGCAGCAGCGCTCCTCTCTGCCCGGCTCCCGGCACAGCCCAGGCGCCGAAGGGATCCAGGCACAAACGAGGTCCCTGCTACCGTGCCTCCGAGCAGGGCAGGCAGCTCCTGGAGAACAGCACAGCTTCAGCCGGGGGGAAGCTATATTCTTGCACAGCCTTCTGGTCCGGGGGTTGGATTTTAGGTTTATTGCTTTACAGTAGTTGTTTTGTATATCCATGCATCTATTTTTCTTCTTTAGTCATAAGAATTCTATAGAAAGGCTTGCCAAAAAAATACTACTGAGGTGGAAGGGGAGGGATGTGAACCGTTGCCACTAGAATATCATTGCTGCCTGTAGAGGTGCTTAGTGTTCAGCAGCTTACTGGGTGATGAGGTATAAGCTTGAGGTGCTGAATCCCAGAGCTTGAATTCAGCTGCCTAAAAGCATGTCCTTGCCTGTGACTTCCAAAGAATCGAGAGGTGTTAGCTCTGACTTCAGAAGGAAAGGGACTTCGGGATGTGCAAAACAGTCCTTAAGAGAGAAACAAAATGTTGAACTTAAAGTGAGACTGAATCATAAAAAAGTATCTACAAAATTATGATGTAGCAACTTTTTATCTCCTGGCTTTAGTTAGGAACAGCTTCGTGTCAGCCCTGATTTTGCAGACTGCTGTGTTTGGACAGAATGCTGCCATACCCTTGGACATCGCGTGCCTCTTTCCAAGGCTGAAACACTCTAGGATACCGCCGGTTGTTCATGCAGTTTTTTCTATGCCTTTTCCACCACTCTCTGAACCTGAGGGGTTCCCTCATCTGTTTAAGATGCAGTGAGATTCCTTATGCCCCTCTCACGTTCTCTTTCAATTCCCTTAGTCACAGCAGTGACTTTCTCCTGAAATGCTTCATTCCCTCTAAGTGGGTCTCTGGGTGCTGTCTCCATCCTGGGTATTCTGACACCTTCTGAACTTCATCGTACGGTGTGTAGCGCTCAGTGCCTGACAGGTAATTGTGAGACAGGAGAAGAAATACTTTTTAAGAGTTACACTTGAAGTACGCTTTAAATACTCTTTAAAGGGTAGGCTGACATCTGTGGAGGCAGTTGTAGCACCCAGGGTGCGAGAGGTAACAATATAGTACCCTCTAGAGGATGCTGGCGTAACCACAGCTGATTACTTTGAAATAATCCACATGCCATTCGCTGTGAACATCGCTTCTCTTTCTAGATGATGCATGCAGACAGCACTGGAGATATCTGTGTAGCACAAAGTCTGTTTAACAGGCCTGATAAGTCTTGCAAGCACAACACAGGCAACTGCAGACTTCAGTTTGGTGAAGATGAGGTGTTTCTATTTCCCTGAATGGTTTCCAAGTGTTGAGAAAGTTTGCACGGCAGCATGACCTGTATTTCTGGGATGTATTTCTGTTTTACGTCTGTTCTCTGCATCCACAGCCTTGTGCGTTGGCCTGCTTTACCTTTAACCAAGGTGCTAGCTTCTCCTGCACAAACCCCACGTTTTCTTTGACCACCGCTAGAGGCCAGGCCCTGAGCACAGCCCTTCAGCAGCAGTTAAGCCTGCAAGGCCGCGTACAATTACATTTGTGCAGCCTTAGGGTGATTTTGGCCCCTTGCTCGCCCTGGATACTCGCCAGCCGTTGGAGCTCGGACCTCCCTGTGCCTTTTTTCAAAACTTGTTCACCGCGGACATCCCGTTGTGGCCTGGGTAACGCCGAGCGCTCTGCAGGCAGCGGTACGGGCCGAGCCTGCCAGGGGAACCACGGGCAGGCAGCAGGCGGGGCAGCACGAGTGGTTTGTGTTCCTGCCGTGTTTCCCACTGCTGGCTTTTCCTGGGAGCGGCACGGCCTGTAGCTGGCTTCTCTCCTGGTACTACGGACTGAGACTTTCAAATGAGCCTGAGGAATTCAGGCGCTAACTTGTGATTAAAATTACTAAAGCTGTGGTTTAAGATATGCCTAATTTAGCAGGCATCTCCTCTAAAGTATCGTGCAGAAATTCCTGGGATTCCTGAAATGTGCACCTGAGAGTGCTTTGGGAGGCCTGGGACTGTCTCCCATTTCCTTGGATCTGGGTTTGTTAGGCTCCCGAGGGAAAGGTCGTTTTTTCAGCCAAGTCTCTGGAAGTGGGTTTTATCTGTGGGGGCAGGCTGCAGCAAAACAAGCTACTTTGGTTTTTATGAACAAGATTGTCCCAGTCACTGGAGAAAGCTATACGATAACTTCTTTGAAATAATGAATATAAGAAAGCAAGGTGCGCGTTGAGCTGGACACAAGCAAGTGCAGCTCCCGAAAGACAGCCAATAACGGGGGGTGCTGGTGGTCGGTTTGTTGGGCTGCTCCGAGCTGTTTGCAAGCTGTGGTCAGGAATGCTTGCAGGTAACAGTCAGATGTGGTTCAAAGAGTTCATGGTAATTTTCTACACAGTACAGATCTTCCTATATCTAAAAATAAACATTGCCGTTACTTTCATGTGTACTTCCTTTGACACAGGTAGGACGCAAATATTGCTGTTAATATATAATACTTTATGGAGCGGAACTTTGAATTATATTCCCCTTCTTTCTCTTTTTCCCTTCTGTTCAAAAGCAGATCACTAGTTTGTGCGTTTCTAGTTTAAACTGAGGAGTGTCAGATAAGTTTTTGTGAACCACAAATTGAACCATTGCTTTCATTTCACAGTTGTGGTTCTGTGATCGTTCATGTCTCTTTGTGTCTCAGTTCCACCGGAGTATCAGGCACATTACTGAAAAACAGAGGTGTAGCAGGATGCTGCGAGAAGGTTGTGATCTGCCCTGAGTGCTCAGAAATTGAGCTTTAACTCTAAATTGCATTATCAACTGCTGTAATGTGTCATCAGCCTTTCTGCCTGGAGGCAAGTGTTGGCATGGCTTTGTATTTTCTTTCTAAGTGTTTATACTCGCACAATGGAAGAAAAATCCTAGACACAAGATTCTGGTTGCATCAGGCAGAAGTGAAGTTTTATTAGCGACATTTTCCTGATACAGAACAACCCAAGTAACAACCTGGCTGAATCTGTAAAGCAAGAAGTTCAAGTGCAACTGATTGAACCCACAAAGCATTCTAGGTAGAAGAAGCACGTAGCATGCATGGCAGGCAGTCCATCTGAGCAGCTCTGACGGGCCTGGGTGGACAGGTGGCAGCAGCAGCACTGAGCATCTCTCCTTCCTCAGGAGCGTGGGGAATGCAGAGGTGTTGGGCCAAGTTCTGTTTGAAAGGTCTTGCACTGCAGGATCCGCAGGGTGTGTTCTTAGTCAAAAGATTTTCTTCCATAGCCTGTGTAGAGAGAAAGAAAGCATTAATTTCTTCAGCACTGGCACCGAATCTCCGAGGCACCAATGTTTACCAGACAGAAAAGAAGCTTGATTATGTGATAGATGACCGTAAGCTATTCCAAAAGCATAAAGGAAAACTTTGTCACAGTAGGAAAGCAGCATTTTTATGAGGTTCTGTAAAGAATTAGGGAGATGAGGAAAACCAGCTGAGGTTTTAAGGACGTGATATGTTGATATCATCCACAAAACTGAAGAGAAATTGAATGTATCTTAAGCAGAGTTGGTCTTTTGCACACAAATATAAAAGAATCGTTAATAAAAGTAAATCTGGAACTTCCCAGAAGTGCTTGTTTATCCTCTGCACTGTGTGCCCCCAGGAGAGGATGTTGACGTAGTGTGTAAATGAGTAAGGATGGGGCTGAGAGAACACTGTGCCCCTACAGCAGTTCTCACCTTGGCTTTCACCACCGCCCCTGCAGGACTGAGACTGGGAAGATGAAGAGTAGGAGTGGGAGCTGCTGACACCTCCTGAGATCCGTCCTCCTCCGCTTCCTCCTCCAATACCACCACTGCAGACTCCTCCGCTTCCCCCTCCTATTCCGCCTCCTATTCCTCCTCCTCCTATTCCTCCTCCGATTCCTCCTCCTCCGATTCCTCCTCCGATTCCGCCGCAGGAGGAAGAGCTAGCACCTCCATATCCACCACTGATGCTACCACCTCCTCCTCCTCCTCTTCCTCCTCCGGAATAGCCACCACCTCCTATTCTGCCACCTCCTATTCCTCCTCCCGTTCCTCCTCCTATTCCTCCTGCTGGGATTCTGTGAAGAGAGAGAAAGAAAAAAATAATTAATCAAATGCATTTTTTATCTCAGAAGGAAATCTATCTACAGGTACCGCACACAAGCCTGCACTTCTCCTGTCTGTACTTAGCCTTTTTGGAACCTTGCACAGATCAGAAAGGCAACTGATGTGGTGCCAAAAATCAGCCTCCCTTTCGATTTCAGCTTGAACACAGGAGTTTCTGCTTTTTCCACATTCTACTCCTAAACTTCGGGTAAGATTTAGCATTGCTGCTTTATCAGTTGCAATAGCGTATGGATCATTGTGCTCCAAACTGGAAAGGCAGAAGAGGAAGCTTCAGCTGTTCCGTCAGGCACCACTTGCAAACAGAAGTGGGCTCACTGTGTGAGGGAAGCCAGAGGAGCCTGAGCTTTCCTAGAATCACACTGTGAGACTTATGGAAGTGGTCATTTTTCTGCTTCCAGTTATGTCAAGGTGTCTTCCATCTGCTGAATTCCTGGCCAAGGTAAAAGCAAGGCCACGTGCACGGGTTTCCTTGTCCAGCCCAAACTTGGTAGTTCAGAATTTCTGCACTAATTTTTCCTCCAGTGATTTCTATTCTGAGTAGATTTGCCAAGAAATGTACACCACCTCAGACCTGGGAGGAGATTGGTCAAGATAGCTGAGTTAGCCCCATTTCAGCATAAAATCTGTTTTGCAAGCCTAAATTATGTTATGTTATGTTATGTTAATTTACTGCCTTTGTGACTAATTAGGCAACCCTGGGTTTCACATAATGCTGTGTTCTTTTGTCAGTGTACATACACGAGGTCTTGCTGTCCTTCCTCGAGCAGCGCCCGGTACTGAGCAATCTCCTGCTCCAGGCGGGTCTTGATGCCCAGGAGCATCTTGTACTCCTGGTTCTGGCTCTCCATCTCACAGCGGATGCTGGCCAGCTCCTCCTCCAAGGGGACGATCATGCTCTGGATCTGCTGCAGCTGCATGTTGTAGCGACGTTCTGTGTCATCCAGGTTGGATTGCAAAGAGTCTATCTGCAAATGGAAATAAAAATGCAGTGATTATGGGACTGTGGCAAGTATAGCTCATTCTGGTGGAAAAATGGGAGATCTGCACAAAACAGAGAAAAGCGTGTCTTTGACGATGAAGTAATCCAGCAGCCCATTCTCTACAGATAGAGTACATTCTCGGTATAACCGATCTCCCTTCGTTCTCCTGGCACATACAGCCTGTGTCACAGCAGCAAATACCTGTACTTACCATGCTGATTTGCGACTGCAGCTCGATTTCCAGGCTCTGATATTCACGCCTCAGCTCAGAGATCTGTTGGTTGCTTGACTGTATCTCCTGGCCGCTTGAGTGGACTTGTTGATTGACTTCTTCCATCTAAAAAATTCACATACAAAACTGAGGTATTTCTGATTATAAGGAAATATTGTGGGGGTATCAGAACAGCATTCAGAAAGCAATGAATACGTGTAAAAGAAGATGTAATGTAGACTGTCTGTGTGCCATTCTGCTAACCCACGCCAAACCTCTGTAATTCACCTTGCTGCCGGCACACACATGTTTTCCTATGGAATCTTAACAGTCCGGATCTGGCCTGCTACAGTAAACTGCTTAAAATCATTGAAAATTAATGTCCCTTACATAACACAGGGTAAGTTGCCTGTCCTCTACTGCATGTGAATAGGTCCAATTCTTTGTGAAAGATGTAGTGACCGAAAACCTCTTGTACTTTACCTTGGTTTCATACCAGCTTTCCACCTCTCTCCGGTTGTTCTCAATAAGCCGCTCGTATTCACAACGCATTTCATTTAATTTTTCCATCAAGTTAATACCAGGAGTAGCATTGACCTCCACGTTGACATCACCACCAGATTGTGTTTGCAGTCCTCTCATTTCCTGCAAAACACAAAAAAACACCAGATTCAAAGAAGTTGAAGGAAAGGAGAAATGGCATAGTTTCAAATAAAGGAAAAGAAAGGGACACAAATCCCCACAAATCCGTATCCCTCCTGCGAAGGGGGCTCATCTGCCCTTGTGGTGAAAGGAAGCAATTTTGCCATTCCTAAGCACAGTGAGCAGGAGCCAGGCACCACATACTCATTGATCCTAATTTTTTCTCCTCGGAATGCTAAGGAATTCTGTGCAGCATGCTCTTTGTGAAAATCCTTCTGTGTATTTTTCTTCTCAGTGGGAAATACCATTGCAGATAGTATTAATATTTTCCTCTGACTCCTCCATATATTCTATCCAATTATCCTTCCATGATTTCAGCAAGAAAATTGTACTTGGTGCTGAAAGCCATTCGTTTCCCCGATCCCATTTTGCCACATGCTGACCTAGGGGTCTGGTTACATCAGTTTCAGGCAGCTATGGATGCTGCAAACCCCTGAAAATCAAAGCCAGGTTGTGTCGAGTTGGATGATCAGAGGCAGCCAAATGTGATTACTGAGAGCAGAAGAAATACATGGGAAATTCTCTGAGTGTTGAGCTTTCATTAGTTATTAAAGTGTGGAGACATTTACCTCTTCATGGTTCTTCTTGAGAAAGATCAGTTCTTCTTTCAGGGATTCAAACTGTGTCTCCAAGTCAGATCTGGCTAGAGTCAACTGATCCAAAAGTGGACGTAATCCATTGATGTCACTTGCCACACTCTGGTGGAGAGTGTATTCAGTTTCATACCTAAATCACAGACAAGAAAGATGGTAAAGCTGCTGCCAGAGCTCTCTGCTGTCTGGATTATGAACGGTTCCTATCAGCACATCTTTGGTCGTTAGTCCCATTGCTTAATTGTGAAAAGAAAGGACCTAATTCTCTTTCCATCTCCAACAGGTTTGTTTGATTCCAGTGGAATTACTCTATGGGATTTTATATGATGAGGATTATGCTTATAAATCTAAAGCAAAGATGGAGAAACACAGAATGTAGTCCTTTAAACAGCACTCCTCAACAACTCCTCTGAAGCAAAACAATAATGAAAACCTCACAAAATCATTCTCACAATGCTCTTCCCAACAATTATCTGTTCTGTTGTTGGAGCCAAGACACTGTAGCATCTACAAGGATTGATTGGCAATGCAAATTCGTGGTGGTACAGGGAGGGAGGACGGGGTGAGACAGGAAGGGAAAGACTCACTTCAGTCTGAAGTCATCCACAGTCATCCTGGTGTTGTCAATGTCAAGAAGGATCTTGTTGAGGTCCACGTTTGCACCAACGATCTGCAAGGCAGAGGGCAGAGGGCAGTCGGTCAGCTGTCTTTTCAGTCTGACACACTCACAGGGAAGAAATACCTGCACGTTAGCACAGCTCAGGATGTCTTTGTGGCAAGCCTGAGTGGTGCTGCAGGGGCTGTACAGAGAGAGGAGCTTGTTGTTCCCAAGGAGAAGAGAGCGCCTTCATACAGCATCAGCACTGCGTGGTGCCTCTGCTGGCAATTTTGGTTACAAGTATCTATTGAAAGTGTAATACCTTGTTGGAAAGAATAACAAAATAAACTCACCATACTCCCCAAACAGGGGGAAAACATTACCCTTGCATCTGGCAACAACAGTATTCGTGTAGGACAGTAATAAATGGCTGAGGGCTAGAATTAGACTAAAGGCAGTGGCCCACAAGTTAGCTCATCCTGTATATTCACAAAAAGATTCCATTTATGTGGCCGCTGGTGACACAACATAAGCAAGCAGTGATTCTGTCTCCCATTCGAGAGAGTGAGGAGCAAACAAACAAGGCCACTGCACTGAAGGGAGCACCGGACAGGCCCCATAATGGGTGCACTGGTAACGAGCTGCCGTTGCACCCAGCGATGCTACCTGTGCCAAATGCACGTGTGCCAGAGCTCACATCAGCCAGAGCAGAGACAGACTGGTAGTCAGGCTTTGTCACCACACCAGTCTGCTTCCCGGCTAGAACAAACCCAGAACAGGCAAATTGTGCTGTAGCTGGCAAGTTCCGGGCCATTCTAACGAGAATCTGCCCAAAGTTAGTCAAATTGCATCATACCTGGTTTTGCAGTTCTTCAATTGTCCTGTAATATTGGCTGTAGTCCCTGGTACCGGTGGGACCTTGCTTTTGATACCACTCCCTGATCAGGCGTTCAAGGTGAGCGTTCTCTTCCTCCAGGCCCCGTACTTTATCCAGGTAGGAAGCCAGGCGGTCATTAAGGTTCTGCATGGTCAGCTTTTCATTCGTGGAGAGCAGTCCGGCATCTTCACCGAACCCCGCTCCACCAAAACTGCCTCCGCCATAGCTGCCACCACCAAAGTTGCCACCACCAAAGCCACCACTGCCCCCGAAGCCACTAAATCCACCTCCGCCGTATCCACCACCACCGAAACTGCCTCCACTGACGCTACCTCCATAACCACCTCCAATTCCCCCAAAACCACCCCCGCATGATCCAAATCCTCCTCCTATGCTGTGACCTATTCCTCCTCCATAGCTGCCACTGCTTATTCTCCCACCATAGCCACCGCGGCTAATCCTTCCACAACTGCCGCTGCTAAATCCCCCTCCATAGCAGCTCCTAGAACCTCCTCCACCAAAGCTTCTCCCAGAAAAGCCTCCGCTTCCTCCAGAGGAGGTGTATCTTCTCGTGGAGACTGAGGAGTATCCCCCAGACTTCCGTATGCCGCAGCTGCTGCCCCCTCCGCCACCGCCACCGCTACCACCACCTGCACTGCTAATTCTAGTGATGCTGGAGGACGACTTAGTGCCACAGCTCATGGTGACAGCAGGTAGGAGTCTAACCACAATCCCAACTTTAGGTGCACAGCCTGATAAGATTCAGGACTGTAAATTTTCATCCCCAGATCTCTCTATTTATACTTTTGACAGTGGGTGTCACCATCAGGGTGTTTCCTTCTCCCAGGGCATTTACCAGCCTTGTTGTTTGTGCCAAGAATAATTTGCTGAACAATATTTTTGTGCTCATATCTCAGGCAGTATAGCCCATTGATGGGTTTGTGGTATTTGCTTAAGACCAAACATTTCACTTTCTTTGGGTGGCATTCTTTTCGTTTAGCTTTTCTGGAACACGTAGCCTGGTGCAGCCTGGATCTGCTCTTCAAGGCAAAAATCCCCCAGGGTCCTGCTGGAGCTGATGTTGGGATAAGGGGTAACTGATGGTACTGCACAGAGAGAATCGTTGTTCTCAGTTCTTCCCTAAAAGAACGAAGATGATGCCCAAATCTTTCATGTTAAGACTGCATTTATTTATTTGCTTATTCATCTGCATTCCTTGCTCAGAGTTTTGTAGTACTGTTGTCAGAGACTGTTGTTCTCTTCTGCTCTTTCATATTTTGTGCATTTAAGATCTTTTACACTGCTTATATTCTTTTTTTTCCACTATACATGACAATGCAAGAGTTTTATCAATAGGACTGTCTGACTTGTCTGGTTAGATTGTGCAGCTTGTGTATCCCTGCCATCACTACGAGAACATACTTATTTATATGAGAAATCTCCTTCAAGCAATGCATTGTCATTAGCGTTTAAAAATCAAAGCTCTTCCTTTGTGAAGAAGGTGGTGGGAGAGCACACAGGATAGCCAAGTCCTAGAATTCAAAGAAAAAAAATGTTGGTTTTTTTCCACCAAAGTACTGTTGATCTAAAATAATAGGAAGATTAAGGATACTTTAATTGTACTATAAAGTCAATTGTAGCACAATTAGAAGCTTTATTAAGGCAGGCAATGACCTATAAACCACTGTGTGGGAAGCCCTGTAAGGTTTAATACAAAACAGCTCATTCTCTCTATTGTTACCGTGTCGTATATTACAGACCATAGAGTAATTGCGCTTGCTGCTTATAATGCAGAGATCCTTGAGGCTCTAAAATAGTGCTGTGAGGGAAAAACTGAAAGCTTTTTATACAAACCAGTTGAAATCACGCTGTTGAGACCACAAAAGAATTACACAGTTGTGCGCGGATCCCCAGAAGTTTACCCACGAGGGACCTGGAAGTGGCTTTCGTCCTCAGTTGTTAGATTTGGTGCGAAAGCAGAGTATCTGAAGACACAATTGCGGGTTTGTGAAAGAGCTATAAGAAGGTTCTGAGTTTTGGCGAACAGCTGAGTCCTTGCTTCCAGGTGACTGTCACCAGTACAAAACTACATTTGCGTTGTAATGTTGCGTCTTTGTCCGAGGTGAAAGCTAAATAATTCGGTTCCAATGCAAATCTTTTCCTTAGCATCCCCTGTGCTCTGTTCTTACCCTACTTCCTTTTATGAGAAATTGCATCCTGCTTTAATACAGCAGAGGTTTCCTTCATGCACACAGCCAGTCCCTGCTGCTCAGCTCTGGTCTTGCTGCGGGGGGCACCCCAAACTTCCGCAGTTTGGCTGGAAGAAAGGGTGCGTTTTTCCAGCGACTGTTTGGCTGTACGTTACTGAAGCTCCCTTCCTGCCCCCCTTCCTCTCCGGTTACTGCTCCTGTGGCTGTAAGGCGTTCGTGCGGGGCAGCAGCCTCCCCTCCCCGTGCAGCTCAGGTGCGGGCAGGGAAGCGGGGCCCGTCTGCGGGCTGGCAGCTGCTGTGCGCTGCCCTGACCTCGGCATCTCCAGAAGGACCTCGTGCAGCCGGCAGCGCGCTCCTTGCTTTCCAGAGGTGGCCTTGATTTACAAGTTGTTTATGTGGTGCTGCTTTTTGCACTCTGCTGTCAGTACCTGTGCGCATATTTCTTCTGCAAACTCTATTTCTGTCTTTTCTGGTCTTTTTTTTTTACACAACATTAAATTTTATTTAACATTTTCTGAGTGAATCCATCGTGCTGTCCTTTGCACCGTGCTTATGCCAACATTGCTGTATTGCTGCTTATGCAATCTCTTTCAAAAGCTCTCTGATCTTATCTTGCTATTTTACACGCTCAGTGGCTCAAAGATGATGAAAGTTTTCAAGTAGCTTGCTGATGCGATCGTATCTCCTCGATTCACAGCTGGAGGATGGTGGTGGCACCTCAGCAGCGTAAACACGGTTTCTGGGCTTCTGCGCGTTCTCTTTCTGGTGTTGAAAGATGTAGTTTACAAATGCAAAATGATTTTTGCTCTTAATTTTGTTTTGCCTCTGTGTCTGGGTAGTGTCCTTTCGGTCAGTGGGGGGCCTTTTTCACAAATTCCACCACGGTAAGTAAAATTGATTATCGCAGTCAATTTGCCATCACTGGTTCTAGAGATGTTCCTTATGGATGCTTTGCACAGACAAGCTGGAACAATCTGTAGGTTTGTTACTGATAAAGAGCAAAAAATTCCCTAAAATTTTTGCAACAAGAGGAAGAACATCTGCCAAAAGAGTCTCTTAATCCATTTATGTACTTCCTGAGAATGTACATGGTTTACTTTTCTCTTTTATTTATACACTTTTCTATACGTACTTGTTCACTGCAGGGACTTGTCCATACTGGAAGGTTTTCCTGGTAAGGACAGATCTGAGTGTGTGCTTGGAAAATACTTAAAAAAAAATCAAGCCACTGAGGGTGGAGAACTTTAGACAGCCTCAAAATTTCATTTTAGTTCTGTATTATTACTGCTACTTACATATAAAGGAGGAACACAAATAGAAGGTTTTGCCTTGAGACCTTTGGTAGCTTTTAAGTCATGCTGGTAGGGTGTTCCTGTTTTGTGTTGCTGTTATTTCATTTTTGTTGCCAGTTTGATCTTAGTGCTCTTTATAGAAATCCTATTAGGATCTGCTGTGTTCTTCAGGGCTGAAAAATTTCCCTCGGGATGTCTTGTTTCTGTCACGGTCACTATGTTCTCAGAAGATGCAGTATGTCTCTTCGGACTCTAATACCAAAGTACCCCAAAAATGCAGATGAGCTGTGACTATTTATCTTCTTGCAATGTTGCATACATTGTATTACCTCCTGGTAGATTTTAATTTAGTGATTATTAAATATTTAACTGTTCAGATATTTACAAATCAGAGAAGACCTGGTTTGTGTACAGAATGATTATTTTCTTTCTGAGCTCACGAGCTTTTAAAATTTTTCATTCTCTGATGCTTTCCATTGATGTGTTTTATGGGTGGTGTAAGGTTTGTAGTTTACTGAAGTACCTAAAGGGACCTGGCAGTTTTAGGGCCGTTTCTCATCTCTTTCCGATAAGTGATGCACAGTGTAATCCGTCACGTTTCTGTGTTGCTGCAGCAGCCCGTGTGCTATATAACATTCTTGTTTCCAGGTCAGAGCAGAACAAGAACATTTATTGCCACCACTGCCAGCATTACTCAGCCTGCAGAGTATCCGAGTGTTTTGACGCTGCCTAGTGCTGCTCATTAAGCTCAGCACACGCCACGTTTCAAGCACAGCCGACATTCTTTGACGCTCTCTCGCGGTTATTGTTTTCCTCTCGATCAGGCCTCCGTGATACGCATCAAAGGGCGATGCCTGGCGTCAGAGTGAAGACAAAGCCCGGGAGCAGCCTGCGCTGTTGTGTGTTTTAGACCTGGAGAAAACGTGTTCTCACTCTTGTGTCTGTGCACCAGAAAATTAAAACATTTCCCCTAAATTCAGTGTCATTCTGATGCCATGCCGCAGGCAGGTGCTGGAGTTTATTCTCTTGATCTAGTTAATGATCTCTTCCTGTGACTCTTACCAGAAACTTTTGTTGGAAGAGAGGATTTGTATTCATCTAGGAGTCTGTGCTCACTCTTCGTTCCCACTTCATCTCATGCTATTCCACTGAAATCACAATAATTTCCAAAGGAATTTAGATTACAGCCAGCAAAGGACGCAAGGACTGTTGGCAGGCATGCTGGGGCAACAGGGAGCTTGCTGTGAAGTTCAAAACCTCCAGCACTGCCCCAGCGAACCCTTCTGTGCAGGATACCTGCACCTCCCGTGGCAGCAGACTGATGGGAAGAACGCCTGTCACTCAGATCGTGACAATGTCCCCACCATTTGTCATTTGGAAGTGACAGCCGTGGGTCAAGGCTTTTGTGCCTTACAGCTGACAGCCATTAGGAGGCTGCTATTTTCTGCCTCCTAAGTTACCAGTTTCTGTCACTTTCTGAGAGGGAATCAGCAAGTTGTCCCGCCGGGCTTGCCCAGCCCTTCACAGGGTGAAGTCAGGTTGATTGGGATACTTTTTGTTTGTTGGTACCAAACCAGATGAGCGTTTTTCGCATTGCCCATAGCGGCTGGAGGGCACGCCAAGGCTTCATCCAGCAGGGCACCTTCAGGTGCCTCCGGCCAGCTGGGGCGAGCAGCCCCACGTCCTGCAGGGTGTGGGCACCCACAGCTGCTCCTTCACTGGCACGGCTCTCATTAGTGCCAGGTCCTGGGAGATGGGACACAGAGGTGCGAACCCCAGCCTGCGAAGGCACGAATCCACACCCAGTGCTCCCCGCTGCTACAGCCGGTGCGTTGCACGGGAAAGGCAGCCGCTTCTTCGGGTGGTTCGGAGGGAGGGAGGGAGGGAGGCCCCGCGAGGCTGCGGGCGGCGTGCTGCCAGGCTGAGCTCTGCAGAGGATCCGCAACCGCGGGGGCAACCTGCGTGGTCTCTGCTCGCCAGAGCAGTGTGGCAAGGAGCTGGGACCCGCCGCTCCCGGCGCTGAGCACGTGCAGAAGCAGCCGGGCGAACTTAGTCAAAAAGTAAGAGTTGGGGAGTTTAATAATTCAAGGTGGTTCAGTACCCACTGAGCCAGGCTTTGGGTATCAGGGGAAGGAGAACCAGTGGGACATGGGCGTCGAGGTGCGTGGGCTCTGGGACTTGCTCCTTTCTCCCCCCGGCAGTGCAGCGAATGGCACATCGTGCGGTGCGGGGCAGAGGGAGCTCCATGCGCTCGCACATGGGCTGCCAGTCGGTGCCAAACAAAAGGGGATCGGCACAGTCAGTGCACAGGCAATTTTGGAAATTTGCAATTACATCTGTGCGTTCAAATGGACAAAGGAATTGCTCTGGGAGTGCTGAAGCCAAACAGACGGGAGTGTGTGCGCGCATTTATTTTTGCCTAAGGTTGTTCTGAAGGTCTTGTCTCAACACGTACTGCAATTTTCCTTTCAGAGCACTAATAGGAACACCAGATAAGCATCTGAGTTGCAACATTTTTTGCTCATAAAATTAAAGCTTATTATGCTGATTAATGCCTAACAAAACGCATGGAAATAAAAAATGCAAGGCTATCCTCCCTGCTCTTAATATCGCTGGAGTCCCACTTTAAGCATGCCCTAAGCTTTGACACCTGGTGCTGTGGCATTTGTAGTTTTTACTCCTGGTTTGCAATAGTTTTGGTTTTCTAGCTCTGTTCCTCCACATAAGTCTTCTTCCATCGTTGTTACGAGCCTGTTCTCTCGGTAAGCATATGCCAGGGCGCCAGTAACCTAAATGCAGATTCTGTATGAATAAAATGGAGAAAGGAAAGAATTCTTAACCTGGCACCTTCTTCCACTTCTTTCTTAGAATGCTAGGAGCATTACAACAGCACCTTTCTAAGACAGGTACAAATTTTAGGTAAGGAAGAAAACAGTCTGGACAATGCTGAGTAGTAAAAGTAGCAATACTGATATTAGACTCTTTATCCTCATGACTCAGATGTTTTTCCTTATTTCTGTGTGACTGTAACGTATCGGTGTGAGCACTGAGGGTAGCAGCAGGATCGCGTAGCACACCGCAGCGCGTTCCCTTCTGGTGTTTGCCTGCTGGTGCCGCACAACGGCTCTCCCGGGTGCTGAGCTGCCTCAGCACCGCCTGCATTCACCTCCCCGCACATCAAACCCTTCAGGTCACACTGCGCTCACAAGGACGTGTGTCAGTGGGGTTGCTTCTGCAAGGCTGGGTGCGTGGTAATGCGAGAAGTGGGGGTAGGAGCAGCGGAAGGAAGCTGTGGTTTCGGGGAGAAGTACGGCACCAAGAAGAGAGCTCCCAGCAGTGCTCAGAGCTGCTGCTGCCGCGCGGAGCAGCACGCCCAGCCCAGGCAGCTCCTCCACGTAAACCCTGCAACCTCCCCGTGCTGCTGCGTGGCCACAGCTCAGGCGGTGGCCTGTGAATCGCCCTATAAAAGCCGGGAAGCACGCGCTCAGCAGAGACCTTTCTGGGGCTCTCGGAGGAGGTCTGGGAAGCAGGGCTGCTCTGTTGAGAGTATTCTTTAGTTCGGGCTGTTAGCTTGTTCTCCTGAACAGCCAGGTGTAAGAAGGAAGTTGTCACAGCCTGCAGCAGGTGTAAAACTGGCAGAGCAAACGGGGAAAGTAGGTTTAATATGGACACACGTGTGATTCGATGCTGCAGAGATTTTAAAGTGAAGTAGGTGATTTTGCAGTAGGGCGGAGTTGGGGGAATCCTTGCAAACAGGATCAGCATCGCCTCTGTGCATGTTAGGTCAGAGAGAGCAATAAATGCTTGGCTATAACGTAGTCCTTCGTGAGGGTTGGCCAGTCCCTCAGGCACCCATAGGGGCAGTGGTCAGAAGAATTTGATTTTATTTTTTTAAAGACTAATCACATTGGCTGAGAGCCTGGCGTAAGGCAATGGGGTGAATCACTGGCAGTATCTGCCTACAGCTCGGGCGTTCAGGATTCCCGTTCCCACGGTCTCCCACTCGATCGGCGTTTCCCAACTCCTGCAGTGGGTGATGCCTCCCTCGGAGCGAAACAACAGAGCTCACGACTCCAGCGTCTCCTGCAAAACCAAGGGAGGAAAACCGATGCCAGTGATAACCCTGCCTGGTTCCTTTTGTTTAAGGGGGTGAATCAAGAAATGCAAGGGATAAAGAATGTGTTGGCGAACAGGGGTGATGTGAGAGGCCCTCTGAATTATTTTCAAGTGAAATTCCCCCTGGAGTTCATTTCAGCCATTCAGCCCGTGGAAGTTCTGCTGGCACAGACCCCACACTTTGATTAGCCTCAACAGAAATGAAAAGCGCTGTATGGGATACAGCATGGGGGCGGGCAGAGGGAACCCTCTGGCCCCTTAGCTCCCATCCAGGGCGTAGCTCCCATCCAGGGCGTAAGAGAGGGATACATGTCTATAATTAAACCCAGGAGAAGAGGTTCAACCTCTGTCTTCCGGGCCATTTGTACCCTTATCCCTGTGAGCGATCCCTCTGCTGTGTGATCTGTAAGCAGCCCTTAAAACCGCTTGGGAATCTTTTCTCTTGGATTTCTTTTTTTTTCTCACAGCCTACCAAGACACACTGGGGTTTGTAAAAGTGCATCCTAAACACGAATACTTTGTCGGTCTTCTCATGAAGTGTCCATCTGTTCGTTCTTGTGCAATAGAGATGCCCTGAAGTGCAAATGTGCAGAAGAGGCCAAGTATTGCACAGCTACCAGGGCTGTGCTCGTTAAAACCAGCCTGTGAACTCCTTTTGTTAGACTCTATACGTGCAATTTGGTTCACACTGCAGCTTTATGAGTTTATTTTACAGTGCAGATAGCCGCTGTCACAAAGCAGAGTTATCCTATTGCTGAACTTTAGTCTCTTGGTATCTGATGTGAACCCACGCAGGTAGCACTCAAAATGTGTTCATTTGGGAAAACTAATTGTACGTTACTGGCATTGTGCACTAGGGGGTATTTGCTCAGCGTGTGCTCAGCCAGCTGAGATGCAGGCATGGGCTGTGGCGTTCAGCCCGGTGCCCGTACCCGTCCGTCTGTCTGCTGCTCCGGCAGGCTGCGGGAAGGGGCGGCCGGGACTCAGCAGTGGGGCTTTGAAGGGCAGCAGCCAGTGTGGGGCTGCTGGGGTGGGCCATGGCCCGGTCCTGTTCTCTCCCTCCCACTGAGCTAAAAGGTGATGGGGCCCTTCTGAGCTGCTTGAGCCTTTGCAGCCGTTGTCAGCTGGCTGCGGTGGGGCTGGAGCAAGGCTGCGGGGATCTGGACTCGGGCCCGTGACAGCTCCTGCTCCTGTGAGTGGCCGCGAGCCACAGCGGAGATGGGGGAACGCAGCGGGAGCGTCTCCAGCAGCGAGCGGGGCTGCACGAACCGTAAGGTCTGCAGTCTGGGCCTGCCCGGCAAGTACCAGGTTAGGTGTGCGAGGAAATGGGCTGGTTCTGACCTGCTGCTCCTCCTGCCAGCCCCATGTCCAGTGCCCCTGCTGTCAGCTGTTCCCCCTGCCTGCTGCTCTCAGAGCTCGGCCTGTAGGAAGCTCTTCCTTTTTTCTCCCCACCCCTTCTGTTTGGCACTGGGAACTGAAAACTTCCATCTTCAAAGTCCAAGATAGAAAAGTTCCGTAACGCTTTCAGTGACTCCTGAGCAGGACTTTTTCAGAGGCCCTGCAGGGAGCACTCAGCTCCTTACCGCCAGCCTTTGTCGCCGCCAGGAGTCAAGAGCAGACACCAGGAGGTTCTCTGGCTGCTGGTTTTCCCATTGCGGGGACTGCCGGAGCACCGTTCCTGGGAGCGTTCCTTCAGTGTTTTGCCCAGTTACTCTTAAATGGTGAATATGTCGCTGCGAGCTTTTGGGTCTTTTGCATAACCTAATTGGGTTGTTAGTGTGTATTCAGGCAGGGCTGACATTTGTAACCGATTCTTATAAAAACGTGTGCTAAAAGAAATTGCTGCCAGACATGGCTTTCTGGTTGCATCAGAAAGAAGTAAAGATTTATTAGAGTATTTTTTTTCGCAAGAATACCAATCACGGTAGAGATTAACTCAGGTAGCAGTGATTCGGCACAGAAATTCAGATTCAGGGAGAAGCAGGCGGGCCATCCGAGGAGAGGGGATGAGCCCGCGGGGCGAGCAGTGCTGAGTAACCAGAGCAGGGGTTCGCTCCTGCCCTTCTCAGGGCCACGGTCGGACAGCGGGGCGCGTCCTGGTGGTCAGAAGGCGCGCTCGGAAGTCCTGCAGTGGAGGATGCTGGCTTTGCCCATCAGTGCTCAGACTTCCTAAAACTCCCTGGGGAAAGGTGAAGGGAAGCAAGAATTTCTTTGAAGAAGTGTATTCATTCAGCATTTTTAATCTTTTTGTTACTTCATAATTCTAGGCGGTGCAGTTCTCAGTGGACTAGATTTCACTGGATCTCACCTGGAAAGGTGAGAGCGGTGTCAGGCTCCATATTTGTACATGCATGCACGTCTGCAGCTTTGTCATATTGAATACACAGACCTGCTTCTACTCTCCCCCGTGTAAGTGTAAATCGGGAGTCACTCCCTAAATTCACAGCAGCTGTAGCAGTATAAATCTAATACAGATGAACTTAGAATCTGTATTTGTTTGTCTGAGTATGTACAACAAGTTTTTTAAAATTAAAGTAGGAAGGCACATAGGATATTTTAACCTTGCCTACCAAACACTAGCACCCAGAGGACTGTTGCAAGTCAAGCAGAATGTTTGATCAAAGCTTTCTCAAAATTCTGACCTTCAGTTCATTTTCAATATTTCAGGCATTTGTTTGAGATGCTGTCAGGACCCGAAGCCTTACCTGATCTTATAGTTTTTATGGCTTCGGACACTTCCTCCATCGTTGCTCCTCTCTCCAATGTTTTGTTCCCTTCCAGGCAGAGCCTCAGGTTTTCAGCACCCCCTGGAACCACAGCCATGAAATCGGACATGGAGAAGACCTTTTGGTCACTCCCCATCTTTTGCTGCTTGAGGACTTTGGCAGCTAATGCTCCTTGTATTTGAAATGTCACGAGTGTTCCAACTATTTTACTCTGCTTTAATCACGTTCATCTCCTGATACCAATTATGTTTCTAACATTTGGCTTCATTCTGATCCTACTGACTTCTCTGGTTCCCTGTATGCTGTCGATTGGGCTTTATTTTTCCTTTTGCTCCTTTATTTCCTCCTTCCACACATCCTCTGATAAAGCTCTTCATAACATCCTTTACGTTTGAGTCACTTGTGAAAATGCTACCATGTGGATGTGTTACCGTTTAAGAACAAATGTCAGAGTGAACTTAAAACATGATTGTGAAAAAAACAGCAAAAATATCTCCAGGTTTCCAACTATGGAAGGACGTTGTCATATCCTTTACTGCTGTGCAGAGAGAGAAGCTAATGGAAGGATGTACGCTTTTATTCCAGTTCTTACCTTGGCTTTCGCAAGAGTTGCCAGACTGGGAGTGGGAAGAGGAGCAGTGGGAGAGGCAGGATTTGCCCCCCCCTCCTCCTCCGCTGCCCCCTCCTCCGCCTGAAGTTCTGCCACAGACTCCACCTCCTGCTCCTCCTCCGCTCCCTCCTCCTCCTCCAGAAGTGTTTCCGCAGGATCCTCCAATCCTTCCTCCACTGCTTCCTCCACCTGCGGACCAGCTGCTTCCTCCTCCCCAGCTTCCTCTCCCAGCAGACCAGCTAATTCCTCCATGGCCGCCTCCTCCCGAAGATCCGCCACCAGCTCCTCCCTGCGAGATGCTGTAAGGAGGAAAGGGCACACACGGGCAAGATTGGTAGCAACAGGGCTGATGTCTGGCATCCGAGTGACTTTATCGAGGCCACTTTCTGACTGCCTTCGCTACTTTCACCTTCACCTCTTTGCAGAGGTGGCATTTTAATTAATCTGAATGTGCGTACCTGATACCGTGCTGCCCTTCCTCGAGCAGCGCCCGGTACTGAGCAATCTCCTGCTCCAGGCGGGTCTTGATGCCCAGGAGCATCTTGTACTCCTGGTTCTGGCTCTCCATCTCACAGCGGATGCTGGCCAGCTCCTCCTCCAAGGGGACGATCATGCTCTGGATCTGCTGCAGCTGCATGTTGTAGCGACGTTCTGTGTCATCCAGGTTGGATTGCAAAGACCGAACCTGCAAATGGAAGAGAAAGTGCAGTGTTACGGGAATGTGGCAAGATGAGCCCATTCTTATGCCTCAAATGAGAAAAATCTGTCATGGTGTCAGATGTGCCAAGCATCTTATTCTTTACACGGAGTGCTGGCTATAGCTGCAGGTAGCGATAGCTCCTGTCACTCCAGCAGGGACGGGTCAGAGCAGCAGAGGCCGGCGTTGCGTACCATGCTGAGCTCAGACTGCAGCTCGATTTCCAGGCTCTGATATTCACGCCTCAGCGCAGAGATCTGCTGGTTGCTTGACTCCAGTTCCTGACCACTTGAGTGGACTTGTTGACTCACTTCCTCCATCTGAAAAATGCACATACAGACTTGGAGTTTCCTGGGTTTACTTATAATGTCACCCCAGTAGATCGTCGGGGAAGCATCCAGCAGCACAGCGAGATGCAGCAGGGCCACTTGCAGTGCAGGGGCTGACTAAACTTGCTTATGGGGCTCTGCCAGCGCAGTTCAAGCCTGCTTGTCATTTCCTTTATTTTAATCAGAGGGATCCTACCATTTCCATCCTAAAAGCAGTAAATACATGTCATTCAGAGTATCATTCATCTACAGAAAGTTCTTACCAAAAATTGGTATTATTTTGCTTTTCTAATGTGAACATTCAAACTGTAACCTTTATGAGATGCAGATAAGATTCCTAACACCCTTTTGTAAGAGAGAAATAATAATCTTTCATTCTAATGAACCGATTTCTACCTATATAAACCAAGGAAAATTTATGTGAATATTCTAGATGCTTTTGACTATGTTTAAAATGAAATAAATCAAGAAAAACTACTTCCTTACTGCAGTGACTGCTCAGATCAAAGCGAACTGTCACCCCAGGCAGCATGCCTGAGAAAAGCTGCTTTTTCAAATGTTCCTCTAATGCATTTATGCAGTGTCTGCAGAGCTGAGCTATTTTGTGATAGGAATTCAATGCTCTGTCCTTTACCTTGCTCTCATACCACCTTTCAACCTCTTCACGGTTTTTCTGAATAATGTGCTCATATTCTTGTCTCATATCATTCAGTTTTTTCAGCAGATCCTCTCCTGGAGCAGCATTGACCTCCACATTCACATCACCACTGGATTGTGTTTGCAGTGATTTCATTTCCTGCAGAGAAAACCCAGGCCCAAGGCAAATAAACAAAAATGGTGAAATTACATTGTGAAAGAGTTTTGGAAGTCATAAACCATCCTGGATCCTTTCAACAACATACATATTTGTATTTTTTTTTCTTGTTGCAATTATTTGGCCTTGACTTCCCAGCCACTGCCTGTGGAGAGGCCCTGTGCTTGGAGCTGCCCTGGGGGAGCCCGGGCGCTCGGTCTGTCCTGGGGTACCCCTGAGCTGCTGCCCATCAGGAGAGCGGGGAAGGCTCTTCAGTGCCACATGTGTCACCTGGGAAGCCTGCCCGTGTTTCCAGTACTGGAAGTGTTCTTGCTTTCCTCTGCAGCTCAAGGGGCTGGCTCTTACCTCCTCATAGTTCTTCTTGAGGCTAATCATCTCCTCCTGCAGGGACTCAAATTGCATTTCCAGGTCAGACCTGCTCAGAGTCAGACTGTCCAGCAAGGGTCGCAAGGTATTGATGTCAGCCTCCACGTTCTGCCGGAGACTGTACTCGGTCTCGTACCTGCACCAAGGACAATGCAGAAACGTCAGCCCTGCTCTTGGGCTCTTAGTCCTTCTCCTATGCCTTCATTTACAAAAAAGATCGGATATTCCAGTGTCTCAGTGCCTGCTTTTGTGCCTGTACTTTGTAGCACATAGCATCTCTCAACCAGCACTTAAGTTTAAGTACTTAAACTTTAATATTAATATTAAAGTTTAACATGAAAATATGTTCTGTAGTCTTTTTCATCTTCTCTTACTGTAGACTTTGTGTCGGTTTCATCTGTCTTTTTCATCTGACTTTCAGTGAGAGCTAACCACAATTTTTCTTCCCTTAAAAATAAAGCTTTTTTAAGCTTTTCCCTAAAATATCCATGTTTATAAAAAAAGGTTCTTGCTTCCACAACCATAGGGAGTATTCCCATTGAAGATTGTTACAGAAATAATGAAGAATTTTGAAGTCTTACAGATATTTCGGTCGTGCTGTCATGGGACCAGAAGGAACCCTAGGCTCTGTGGATTGGTATTTCTGCATTGAATGAATTTCTGAGAGTAAGCTGAGGAAAGCAGGAGGAAGGAAGTCAGTGCCTGGAAAGGAGAAATATGTATTTACTTTATTCTGAAGTCTTCTGCAGTCATCCTTGTGTTATCCAGGTCCAAAAGTATCTTGTTGGTTTCCACAGCCACAGTCAGAAGCTGGAAGAGAAGACGATATGCTGAGGACAATTTTCCCTGTGAATCTCTCAGGCTAGCACAAGGGACACACACAGGAATGTCATCTTCCCATTGTGATGTCCCAAGTGTCTGAGGGGAACAGCTTTTCCTACACAGAAAGGCCTGGAAAGGTCATCTACAACGCGAAACAAAGAGGTACCGTTACGAAAATAGCATCAGAACTGCAAAAAACACATTTTGGGAATGCCAGAGGGGCGTGAACAGTCCTACCAGGAGGCTCGGAGCCACCGCCGTAGCTGTGGCTCACCTGCCGTGCCCACAGGCCAGGGGCTGTACTCAAATGTCCGACGCTGCACATCCCGCAGGGTAACTGTTGCCGTTTTTCCCATGCTCTAAAACCCAGCACAGGCGTTCTGGGAGCCGGCGCTCGCTGCCCACGAGCTGCTCGTGGGGTGTGCCGCAGAGGGTGTGCCTGTTCCTCCCCTTGTGGCTGCGCAGGGTCGGATGCATGCACAGCAGGCAGAGTTTCAAGCACACGAGGCACTTCCAGAGCGGCACTTGGTGAATACAGAAATATCCACGCTGCCTGCCTCAAAGATTTTTCCCAACCACAAAAGTCTGTCTGATGGTTCTAAAGCTTCTGTGGCAAAGAACATCCTACCTGATTTTGAAGGTCTTCAATTATTCCGTAATAGTGACTGTAGTCCTTTCTGCCAGTAGGACCTTGCTTCTGGTACCACTCCCTGATTAATTGTTCAAGCTGAGCATTTTCCTTTTCCAAATTCCTGACCGTATCCAGGTAGGAGGCCAGGCGGTCGTTAAGGTTCTGCATGGTCAGCTTTTCATCACTGGACAGAATTCCCACGTTCCCTCCGCCAAAGCCACCGCCGCCAAAGCTGCCACCACTGAAACCAGCACCACCTCCACCAAAGCTTCCTCCGTAACCACCACCGAACCCACTCCCGCCCGAGCCGAAGCCTCCTCCCATGCTGCCACAGCGCATTCCCCCTCCGTAACCGCCACCGCTCAGACCTCCGTAACCGCCACCGCTTGCTCCCCCTCCGTAATATCCGCCACCCATTCCTCCTCTGCAGCTGCTGCCGCTCCTTCCGCCTCCATAGCTGCAGTGCCTGATCCTCCCGTAGCTGCCCCCGCACGCTGCCCCCCCGTAGCTGCTCCGGGAGCTTCCTCCGCCACAACTGCTACCAGAAAACCTGCCGCCACCGCCCGTCCTAAAAGTGTGTCTCGAGGAGGCAGAGGAACACTTGCTGCCCCCTCCACCGCCACCGCAGCTCGCACCGCCACCGCTGCTCCCTCGCTGGCAGCTTTTAGAGGTCTGCTTGGAGCCACAGCTCATAGTGGCAGCAGCAAAGGATTGGGCTGGTTTTACAGTTGTTCTGGAATCATAGCTCCAAGTTCTACCCTGCCTGGTCTGCATTTATACCCGAGACAGTGGGTGTCACCGTCGAAGGGAGTACCTTCTTTCCATGTGCATTTGCAAGCCGTGGCTTTTACGCCAAGAGTAATTTGCCAAAGGGAGATGTTTGACAGTGTCAGGAAGCTCAGCCCATACTCAGAGTGTTTGTGACCGTTTGTTTATTAATGCAAAGCATGTAATTTCTGTTGGGTGGCTCTGAATTAGGTAGATATTTTCAGTGATCTAGTCCACTGATTTATAGCAATCTGAATTAAACTCATCCCACTCACCTCATCCCGTGATATTTTCAGTGACCTAGTCCACTGACTTACAGCAATCTGAATTAAACCCATCCCACTCACCTCATCCCGTTCGCATCTCCTTCAGCACAACAACAAACTGTCCCACTGTGAGACAGTAACGAGTGTTGCTCCCTCTCTTTTAACGCGGTCATTCCTCGTGCTCTTTCCCCTTTCAGATACATGCCAAGGAATCCCAGCTAGTATTTTTTATACTTAGGCAATATGTTAATGCATTCTGGTTTATGGTTATGTTATGCCATGTGCTCCTCATTTTTAGATTTTATTGCTTTCTGCCTTATGAAAACATAGCACAGGATGTATTCTGTAGGGACACTTGAACCACTGACACTTCTGAATCTCTCCTAAAAACTTAGTGAACATTGGCAAACATGATACATCAGCAGTTTATTCCAAACATACAGCTGGAGTTATGTTTTATAAATAGCCATTTAATTACAAAAATGTTATGACGACAACTTGAGAATATCTCTGTGTAACGCTGAGGAAGAGGAAGGTGCCAGGCAGCTGTGGGAAGCACGTGCTCGGCCGAGTGCAGTGACTGCGGGGCTCAGGGGCCCGGGGCCGCGTCCCGGCTCTGGGCTGCTCTCTCTGGGCGCATTGGGCGAGCGAGGGGGCAGGGAGGAGCTGTGCTCGCTGCTGCGGGGATTGCGGAATTTCGGCCGGGATGTTTACCTGTCCCAGCGCAGATACAAACATACTCGCCCGCAGGAGTCAATGTACAGGAACACCTGTGCTGCATTAGCTGAGTACAGGCAGGCTTGGTTTCTACTGGGAAAAGACAGTCGTGCAAAGTAAATCAGCTTCATTCTGTTGCTGTAGAGATCTCATGTAAAGAAGTCTTTGTAAATTCACGTTTTTGCCCTGGCATTTCTGAAGAGTGGTGACTGTGGAAGATACTACTAAAAATTAATGTGGATGTAACAAACCAAAATGCCGTGTGTTACAAAGTTATTCCGTGTTTTCACAGTTCCGAGGGACAGGATGCTCAACTGCAGGAGTAAAAAGCAAATGCAGGATACAGTTCCCCAAAGCCTCTGTTATTTACACTGATTTAAAGGCATTTAAGGAATTCTATATTTCTTGAAATCCCTTTAATAAAAGATGAACATTCAAGGAAGCACACTGTATGAACTGTGGCTAGGATCATATATCTATATTCCAGATTTCATTGAAGTTCCAGTTTTGGGGACTGAGTCCATAAGATGTACATCAAAATAACTTTTTCCCTTAAGTTTTGTTTTCTGTTCATGGACACATGACCAGAGTAGGAACATTTGCTGTCTTGCATCTTCTTCTTTCAAGATTGTTGGTGACTTTGTCAGATACATGGCCGCGGATGGTTCAGCAGAGCATCCGTCTTCTCCTGAGCTCTCACCGCAACCCGAGCCCCAGACGTTTGAGGTTCCCTTCCTGGCTGCCTCTCATGTTGGTCCCTGTTCCCAGGCACACGTATGTGATGTCCAATTTCCTGAATTGATTTGCTGTTTTATTTTTTTGTCGCTAAGCCTTTGTGATGTTGATTGTTGCTAATTTAGAGGTTTGGTTGTTATGGCTCATAGCAAGTGTTTGTGGAAACATCTTTTTATAAACACCCCTCCCGACACACCCTCACCCACACACGACACACCTAAAGTTTCAGCTTCTGCTGGACTTCAGTTCTGAAGTGTCCCAGGACACAAGGCCTTCTCCGGCTTGTAGAAATTTAAATCGTTCACTGCAAGACTTGGTGGAGTCTAAGTCATGGCAATGTTGGTTGTGCCAGTGAGAAATCCTTCTCTTGAAGTGCACGCGTCTGTCTCCTGTACTGACAGCTGCTTTGGCACACGAACCCATGGGGTTACATCCTGTTTAACTGTTGGGTCCAGTCACTGGTGCCCATGTTATAAGAACATTTCTGTGTTGCTCTGTGTAGCTCTGCAGAAGGGCAAGGCTTTTTTTTTTCTTTTTTTTCCTGGAAGGATGCTTACTGCGTCCTTTTCTATTCATCATTCCTTTCAGGTGGACCAAGCTCCTTGGCTTCCATTCACAAACAGAGCGTGTTTGCGTTGTTTGAATATCAGTGAGTGTCCTTGTGTGCAACGTCCCTCACTTCATGCTTAACTCATGAACGGCAGACATGGTGCCACGTTTCCCCTAGAATCTTGCAGGTAACATACGTCCAGAGTGACGACTGGCTCCTTAGAAATCAAGGAGCCTGTTGGGTTCCGTGTGTCTGCAGCCACTCATCAGGATCGGAGATGGGAGTTATGGGACAAATGGGTCCTGAAAGGAATGTTTAATTTCAAATTTGCTGTAAGATGGAAGTCCTTTCCACCAGCTCGCCTCTGAAATTATAGTTTTCTCTGCAGTTATGTCTCATAGGATTGTCCAGGCATCTGCAAGTATACCGAGCTAATTAGAGGATTTTAGATAATGTTTCCTGCAAAATCCAGACATAAGTGCTACCAGAGAGAATCAGGAGGGTTGGAAAAACCTTAACATCAATGAGATTTCAATAAACTCTGCAGGAAGTGCAAAGTACCTGTGAAACGGGACACAGAAACATTATGAAATTTCGGGCTGGAGCTGCTTATTGCAGCATCAGGCTGCTGCTCCAGAAGCACATCGCAGCACGTCCACCCTGAGCTGGTGTGCCCTTCGCTAGCCCACGCTGGGTGCACTGAGCACAGCACAAGAAGCCGTGCAGGCTTCCTCTGGCGTTGCTCCGTGATGCTGTGCTTGCAACCCACTTAACTTCCCCACCTCGCTGCTTCTCCTGGGCTCGCCAGTGCAGGCAGCAGGCACTGGCGGATCTCCTGCCCGCACTGGGAGCAGTTCCCGGTCAGCAGCAGATGAAGAAAGCTGGGAAAGCTTCAGGTGCTGCAGCAAGCAGGGGCCGAGGGACGGCTCCAGGAGCTTAGGAGAGGCCGGGCGGCGTGGCAAGCAGGAGCCTTCATTTGTGGCCAGCGAATGTCTCCCACACAGCCGGGGCTGTGCATCCTTGGCCCTGCCTGCTTGATGGTGTTCAGGTAGGGTCTCGGGTGGGCTGGTTATGAGCAGTAAATGGCTCTTCTGGAGTCTTCTACCTGAGAGACCTCGGAACTGCTGCCCCAGGGAAGCTGCGGTACCTGCGCCTCTCACACTGCTGTAGCAAAGAGGTGTGGATTGGAGCACAAGCTGAGATTCAAAACATGGGACTTGTTTTGAAACAGAGTATTTCTGTTGGCACTGAGCATAGCTAATGAGAGAACACACAGTCACAAGGTACCCTCAAAGCTGAGAGTTTCACCGCGTTCAGGAAAGCCTGTCCTTGTGCAGTGACACGCTTCAGGGCACAGCCGAAAGAGAAGAGGGTGGAGGGGGAGGAGGAAGATGCTTTGAGGGCGAATGACACCACAGCTGTTTGCAAGGAGGTCTCTTCCCTTTTCCTGTGATGAAAACGTTACGAGCTGCTGCCCAGCAGAGGTTGGTGGACTGTTGAAGCCTGAAGGGCTCACCCAGCGTGGGCATGAATTCACCCGGCGCGCCCAGACCGCAGGATGATCGCGTGCTGTGCGGCACCGCAGACGTGCCTTGGCTGCGGGCAGAGGCCAGGAGAGAAGGGAGTCTGTCCTTTGGGGTGCATGGGGCAGCAGCAAGGGGTGAGCCTGGAGTGGCCACCGGGGCTGCCTGGAGCGTGGGCTTAGCACACGCAAGCTCCTGCCCGCTCCCACGGCACCACCTCCTCTGCGCTTACGGCCGGCTTGGGGCTGGTGGGTTCGGGAGAAAGCGCTGAGGCTGCTGAGCACGTTGTGGGGGTGCGGCTGCACCGGTACCCTGCCTTCGCCGTGCTTCAGCGTGACGAACCCTTTTCCGTCCTTCCTACCTCTGGTCCGGTCCGTCAGGAGAAGTCACTTTGCTCATGTTCCTACAGAGAAAACTGTGGAAGATCTATCTGGGGAATATGACTCATTCCCATAATTACACCTTATAAACTAACTCCCATTATATAATCATCAAGCAATTTTATTAACACCAGATAATCCCATGGGGTGCTATTTCTCCATAGTAAAGAAGAAACCCAGTCCCAGAAGTACGACTGTGTTGGAGGGAGAACTGTTCTCGTTCCAAGGACGGACACTGCTCTTCCTTCCTACTGCCCCACGTGAAACTGCTCTCCTCGCCACTAAAATTTACGTGACAAGATTTTGTTCTTATCTCGGTAAAATCTAGATCTTTGAAAACTGATAAAGCTGAGGAAATTTGATTCAGATTAGTTGAATCATATTAGGGCTCAATTGTGTTTATTGTTGTAATAGTGCATTAGCCGAGAGCTCTAAACAAAAGGTAATTGCTACCTAATGAGTCCCAGTTCTTTCCTCTGTAATGAGGGCACAGAGTGCTTTGAAATCTGTTTTTCCCACAGACACAGCTGCTGGTGCCTGGCAGCGATTCCATCCAAAATTATTTGGGGTTGAAAATGTTGTCAGTACCAACTATTTCTAGCAAAAAGTTTCATTTTCTCTAAGTGCATTTTTGTATTAGAAATAGTTGTGTAAAAAAACCTGTCCCATTCTTGTCCTAGCGATGGGATCGATGCTGAGAAAGATATCGTTTTGTTCCCACGGCAGTTTGTGCAGCTGCCATGAACCCAGCAGGAGCATCTTCAAATATTTTTAGCATTACTTAGCGGCACGGTACACAGAATGTGTCATTCCTTCTGCTTCTGCTTGTGTTTATTTATGGCCACATCTAATAAAACAAAGCAGTGCGTTTTCAGAGCTCTGAAAAATTCTATCTAGACCATCTGTGTATGGTCATTCCCTGCATGCCAAAACACTTTTTTTTAAGCGCTGGTTTTTAAAATACCCATTTCGAAGTGGGGGAGTGAGGCCCCACCTCTCCTGCACTGTTGTGCAACACGGGGCGTGAGCCTTGGCACTGCCCGCACCCCGAGATGCGTGGCCACGGGGCCCGTCCCTGGCACTCATCCTCCCCGGAGCCCCGGGGGGTCCTCACTCAGCGCGGTCACCGCCTGCCTGCTGCCCTCTGCGTTCGGGAGCCCGTGCTGCCCTGGCCAGCAGACAGCTCTCCTTCAGGGAAACAACTAATCCTTGCATGGATTATACTGGATCTGTTACTCATTTGTTATTGCAGGAACCAGTACTGATGAAACTGTAAAGGGCACCTTCAGAAGATCCACCACCCACTGGCACGATGGTGATTATGATAGGAACAGTAATTAGGTGAGTCAGAGCTGCAAGAGGGACTCCTACCATACGAACCCTTTGGTCAGGGACTTTGCCATTCGGGGTTGAACAGCCCCGTGCACGGCTGGCTCCCGGCTGTCAGCTAACGCTGCTTCGTTGGCAGGACCTCAGCAGAGGGTCTGACCTGCAGCTCTGCCCCTGAACCACGACCCCTGCAGAGAGCCTGGCTTTCCCCACGCTCCTGCACCATGACACGATGCAAAATAGTCCAGCACCGTTCGAAAAACATACGCGGTGTTAGCAAATTGCTGTGGCGAGTTTCAGCGTGGCGCCGGTTCTTGCACTTACACGCGGGAGGATGCAGCTGGGGTCTTCAGGGAGGCAGGAATGAAACCCGCTGTGTCCTGCAAGTCACTTCTGCAGAATCGGGCCGTGTCAGCCTCACTCGCTGGAACGTGACCCCTAGATAGAGGTGGGTGGGCTGCAGCAGGCCGCCAGCTTGTTTCTGTGTTCCCAGCTGGCAGGATGTCCCCAGCACACACCGCAGACATTTCTGGTAGCAGAAACTGAGGCGGGTGGCGAGGGCCGGGCCTGCAGCACCCACCGGGAGCCCCCTGGGGAGCCGCACACCCCGGCCCCGGGCCTCGAGCTCTGCCTCGCACCTCGCCCGCGGCCCTGGCAGCGAAAGGCAACGCCTGGGCCCGCCCGGGGGGCACGGGGACGGGCAGCGGCAGGACGGGGCCCTTGGGTGTGCTGGGGCCTGGCCAGACAGCACTGCGATTACAGCGCGTTCCGCATCGCTACGTTTTTGTGTTATATTATTTTAATTACAGCGTTATTATACTTTGATTTGATTGTCTAATAGCGGCGTCCATTGAGCCACAGATGGCATTAGCCAAAATTATCGGCATCTCCTGACCCTTAGGAGCACACAGCCCTGGTTCATCAGCGAGCCTGGGCACCTCGGGCGCCCTGCGGCTGGCCCTGCCGCTGCCCACAGCTGACACCTCCTGGGGAGAGCTGGGACGTGCCGCTGCGCTGCCGCCAGGCGCCCCCTGGGGGCGGATTTACTGCTGCAAGCTTTTAGCTGCGCTCAAACGCAGCGGGCGCGGAGCTGCAACCCCCCAGCTCCGCCCTCAGGCGGGCATGAGCTCGACTTCTCTTTCCTCTGGAAAAGAAAAAACGCAACAGACGCGTTTGCACAGCTGCTGCGGGCTCGCACCGCACCGCACAGCACCGCACCGCACCGCCCCGCACCCGGCGGCACCAAGCCAGCAGCCACCTGCCGCCTCCCCGCCTGCTGCGTGCCCCGGCCCCAANGCGCCGCCAGAGGCCGCCAGGGCTCGGCTCTCGCCGCCGCCGCCGCGCCCCGGGCCCCGCAGCAGCCGCGGAGCCCAGGGGCGCGCTCTGGGGAAGTGCATTCGTGCTTCGAGTATCGTTCCGTTTGCCAGCAACCCCGGCACCTTTTGCACGTCTTTAGGTCTCGGCTGTGTTTGCGCCATGTTATTTATTAGGGGCTATAAAAGGGGCTTTTGGGTCATCGGCTTTTCCCCCCCGGCTTTTTCAGCTGCATCCCTGAAGGGGCCGGGCCGGGCCTGCTGCAGGGGTGCCCGGGAGGGGCTGCGCGAGCCCTGCCAGCCCCGCCAGGCCGTGCTCTGGCTCCCGCGGGCAAAGCAGCTCTGTTCCCGGGGAGCGCGATCCCAGCCAGTGCAGGCACCCTTGTGCGTGGCTTTCCAGCTTCTCCTGCTGGGGCCATGGCCGAGGCAAACAGGCCTGGCTGGGGACGTGGTTTGCCCCTGGATCGGCACCTGCTTTGCGAAAGGAACTCAGTTTGCACACACGGGTTTCTTGATTGCATCAGGCAGAAGCAAAGTTTTATTAGAGAAGGTTTTTCACCAGCAGGTACATTAGTGATCCTGACTAACTCAAGTAACTTCTAGAGAATACAGCATTACAGAACAGAAGTAGCAGAACAGACAAAAAGGAGGCCCCTAACAGGCCCCTTCAGATACATGGCAAAGCATCACTCAATTACTTCTACTTTCTCTGCATAGAGGCGTGCAGTGAACATCGAGTGTTCCTGTTTTGTCTGTGGGTTTCTCTGTATGTCATCTTGTCCATTTATCCTCAATCGCAAATTCTCCTGCAGGTCACTGGAGAGAAAAGGGGAAGCATTATTTCAGAGATAAATTTTTCAAATAACAAAAAACAGTCTATGTAGTGCCCTTATTTCAAGAATAGACTCTGTTAAACAAGAGCAGGTGGCAGACAACCCAGGAAACCCCAGAAATTCCCTAAATAAGTGTGTTTTATTGGGAATTTGCAGTTGTAAAGTTACAGACTTGCAGTCCTCCCAGACCCCTTGGCTAAGGCCTGTTTGTCTGTCTTCTTCTTTACTTCCAGATCTTTTCTTTATGTCTCATTTCCCCAGCTTTCTTTTCCTAGTCCTGTTGCTCCCTCTGGTCTCTCATTTGCTTTCTGCTGCTCCATATTCAGTCAGAGCTCTGTTTAAACATATTTCTTAGTGACACTGCCAATTTGCACTGTAGTTGGATCCGTCATAACAGAGCATACCTGTAGCATAGTAACTCTCAGAGAATGTATTAATAATGCCTTAGGATTGTGTGTTGTCTCCTGGCTTTATTACAAAGGAACAAACTGAAAAAAAGGAGTTCTCCCTTTGGGAAACACGGCTCTTACCCTGTATATCTCCAGTCTTGCAGGGTGGGACTTGGGGCTGGCAGTGGGAAGATGAAGTTGTAGTATAGGTGTGGCTTGTCCTAATGACTCCTCCTCCTACACCCGTTCCTACTCCGATTCCTCCTCCGTGACTAGTGGGATAAATTTGATAAAAGAAATAGGCAGTTTTAGAACTTTGCTTGACACTACTGAGGGCACAAAGTGTCAAACTGTCTTTTATAGGGGTTAGAAATGTCTTTGAGTGTTTCACACAGTGTTCTTTTTTCATTTTGCTTTGCATTCCTGCCCCCTTTTGGCATGGAAATGGCAGAGCATTGCAATTAATTTTCTTTGACAGTTCTCATCCATCTTATTACAGAAAAGAGATTTGGCAAATGCTGACATAATACTAGTTAGCTACAAAGTTGGAAAATTTGGTTTCTCTGCTTTGCAGATCCCAAAGAGTGACATTTAGTTCAGAGTTCAACATTCATCATAGTAAAGCTGCTCACGAGACAACTCCTTCATCTCAGTGAAAGCATTGAGATGGACCAAATGTGTCCAATATGTCAGATTCCAAATCCGCAATACGGATCCTTGATATTTTTCTTTATTCTCTAATAGATTCAGAGATCTACATACATAAGGTCCTGCTGTCCTCCTTCCAACAAGCAGCGGTAGGTCTGAATCTCCTGCTCCAAACGGCACTTGACGTCCAGTAAGGTCTTGTATTCTTGGTTCTGGCACTCTATCTCCGCTCTTATTTCAGCCAATTGCTGCTCCACGCACGTGATCTGGTTCTGTAGCTCACCGAGGAGTGTGTTGTACTGGCACTCAGTCTCAGCCAGAGAGGATTCCAGATTATTCCTCTGATAAACAAGACAACCAAACAAAGAAACAGCATTCATTTAAGTGTCACCGTGGAGTTCATTTCCAATGTGAAAATGAAGGAGCTATTCACCAGCATCTAAGTCACAGCTGTAAGTGAGCACTCCACCCACCTGGCTGAGCTGAGCCTGGAGATCGATCTCCAGGGCTTGCAATTGGCGTCTCAGCTCCGTGACCTGGTTGTTGCACGTCTCCACCTCCTGCCCGCTTGTAATAACCTCCCGATTCACCTCCTCAATCTGCAAACCACCAAGCCAGAATAAAGACCGTCAGAGTAGATCTGTGTAAATTGAACTTCTTTTGCTGAAACAGAACACGGTGAGTAGCTAGCAAAACCAGAAGTGAGCACAGTGAGTTCTCTGTGCACGGGGCATTAACCGCCATCTTTGACTGTTTGCTCTTTTACAAATCGCATTAACCTCTTGGCTATTAAGTCTCTTTAATCCGAATGTGGGATATTTCAGTTCCAACAGAACACCACAAGGCCTTGGGGCAAATGCTGCTCTTCCAGATGGGACACAGCAAACTGGTCAGACAGGCCTGTGTCTGCTGTGGAACACAGGGTATGAATGAGTGCTGATCTCAGGCTTCTTTGTAAAGGAACAACTGCTTATTTTCTCCATGTCTGCTTTCTGAAATGCTCCTGTGCCCTGAAATGTGCTCATTGTTTCGCAGCAGGTACATGTCACTTACCTTGCACTCATACCAATCCTCAACTTCCTTGCGGTTGCGCGCTATCAGTGTTTCATACTGGCATCTCAAATCCTCCAAGATTTGCCTGAGATCTGGTCCAGGGCAGGCATTGACCTCCACACTCACATCTCCAGTCGATTGTTTTCTCAGACAGTTCATTTCCTGGAAATATAACCCGGGTTAGGCGCATCCTGGCTTTTCAGACAGCACAGAAGAGCAGGGCCTGGTGGCTGAGAACGGCGCTCCCTGCGGGAGCTGCCTCCCAGCCGTGGCTGTGAACCACTGAAAGATGGTGCAAGTGTTTTTCCCAACAAACCTGTTGGGTAATTTCTTTTCTCATCCACTGCAGTCTGCAGCAACTTTCATGCCCTCTGGCTCTCCCAGTGCCAGCGTAGCCCAGAGAGGAGCAGCCGCCCCTCGGCCTGAGCTCCTGCACCACCCAGCAGGCAGGCGGGTCTGAAACCCAGACCTGTTTGATGGGAGAGCTGTGGTATGGAAGGGACTGATCTTTACTTTTACATTTAGAGCACGTTCTTGTGGGCGAAACGTTTTATGCCAGGTGCTCCTAGGAGAGGAGCAGGAGCCTACCTCCTCGTGGTTCTTCTTCAGGCAGCAGAGCTCCTCCCGCAGCGACTCCAGCTGTGCCTCCAGGTCAGACCTGCACAGAGTCAGCTGATCCAGCACTTGGCGCAAGCCGTTGATGTCAGCCTCCACGCTCTGGCGAAGGGCCAGCTCCGTCTCGTACCTGGTTTGTGCAAGAAAGCAGAAAACCAGAACTGTAATGTCTCACATGCACTCAGCTTATGCAAAGATCTCCTCTTCCCCTCTGCCTGCTCTGTACGTTGTGTTGCTCTCTAAGCCGAATGCACTTTGCGCTAGATTTCTGCTCTGCGTTTGATGTCTGTTATGTGCCAGCTGTTCTTCCCCATCTGGCTTTCTCCCCCTTCTGATAACTCTGTGCTTGATTTCACTCACCCAGCTGCATTTCTGCCTTGCTGATCCCAATCTGCACTGGTCTGCGATGGAAACGCACCGACTGTACCACTAAGGGCCACTCCCTGCAATGTCAGTCCCTGGCCCTAACCAGCAAACACCATTGCCAAATGTTTTACCCGAGAATACTAATTAAGGGATGTCTGATGACCAAGAGCAAAATGCCTTTCATCACCCCATCCTTTCCCAATGTGCTGTTGCAGTGAGACTTGTCTGCAGTCCCTACAAGTAGTGCACGGGGACTCTGCGAGTAAGACGCGAAGCAGCAGGGGGGAGGCAAGGGGTTCGTCTGCACGGAGGGGTACTCACTTCACGCGGAAGTCATCAGCAGCCATCCTGCTGTTATCGATGTCCAGAATGATCTTGTTGTTATCAATGGTTGCACAGACAATCTGGAAAAGAGCAGAGCATGAGAGAGGGCTCGCTTCTCTCTGTTGCTGAACTCTACAGGTGTATACAAGGTACAGTTAAGTATTAACTCTTTACAATTTCCCTTTTCCATCACCTTTCTACTTAAATAGCTTTGTTCCTTGAGCAGAGCAGTTGCAGGAGGTGGCTTTGCCTCCTTGACTAGCAGGCAGTAAAGAGAGGTCGGGTGTATAGAGATTGGGAGGTAAAGAGCTGTGAGATGGGAATTCCCAGTTTCAAGGTCTGAAAGGAGAGTTCCAAAGGTGCTTCACAAAGAGGCGAACATAAAGAACCTTCCTTAAGACACCAGAGCTCAGCTGACATTTAGGCTGGCTTGTTCTTGGCTTCAAGCTTAAGGGTTTTCAGGGAGGAGAGTTGGAAGGTACCTTTAAGCCTGAAGATCATCTATTACTTTCACTGTGGACATATAGTGTCAGGCTGTTTGTGCCACTGCTGCAGTCAACAGACAGTTTTAAATACTCAACTTTTCTCACACAGCATTTAGAATGCTTTGTTTGACACAGCATTTGGTATGTCTTTTCCTCTTGCTCTACATTTCTCTTCTCTTTGCTTTTCCTACTGGGCTGACACCACTACATTTCCTCAGAGCACAATTAGTAATATTATATTTATAACCATACAGTCAAAACAGTGTAACAAAGCATCCTTTTTCCTTTTTAAGAGTATTATCCCACCTATATCACCTTGCAGTATGTGTCTTTCATACACAGCCATACTCAACAATGTCAGAGAGGAAACTGCTACAATTTATGTCTGCAAAGACATTTTACGGCAGTAAAATTGCCTCTAACAACTGCAGTAAGATCTAAATGCGAATTAAGAAATAAACCTTCAAAATGAGAGGAACAACTGAAAAATGGGATTACCTGATTCTGAAGATCTTCGATTTCCTTGTAATAGCAGCTGTAGTCCCGGGGCTCGCAGGAGAGGCCCTGTGTAGCATACCACTCTCTGATTCTGCATTCCAGTTCAGCATTTTCCTTCTCCAAGCACTTCACCTTGTCCAGATAGGAAGCCAGGCGATCATTGAGATTTTGCATGGTCACCTTCTCATCGCAGGATGAAAGCAAACAGTCGCCACCAAGACCACCGACAACCACACCGCCTCCAAGGCCAAAACCGAGGCCATTGCCATAGCAGTTGCCACCTCCATAGCTCCCACCAGCCAAGCTACTGACACTCAGTCCCCCTCCATAATTCACTCCACCGCAGTAACTCCTTCCAGAAAAACCTCTGCCACTGCCTATCGCATAGGAAGAAATCCGTGCTCCACCACCACCACCAATGATACAGCTGCCACCACTGCTCCTGCCTTTGCTAGACACAGTAATAGTCTCCTTAATGTTGCAACTCATGGCGACAGCAGTTGGAAATGCAAGCAGAAGCCCAAAGCAAGATGCACAGCTTGATATTGAATCAGACTGCGAGTTGTCCGCTGCCACGGAACTCTATTTATACCTTCCACAGTGGGTGTCACCACTGGTTCTTCTTCCCATAAGGCTGGCTACTCTAGCCATCGGTGCCAAGAATAATTTCTCAAAGGGAAGTTTCCTTTCAAGATTCCCCGTAGACAAGGAAGATACTTTACATGTCTCTTGCTTATTTCAAAAATACATTAGCAATAATGTTTTATGAATCATCAGCTTTTTGTTTATGATGCAAACTTTACAACATTAAGCCAGGAAAAACACTGTCCTAAATTATATACCAGGAAGAAATCATTAAAGGTTATTGCATCAAAGAGCTCTTTATCTCTCATTAATTTATTTTCATCTTATTTTGAGTTGAATAAGCAGTTTTCATACAAGGTGCTGATGTTTGAATATGTAAGATGAAAAAGAAAAAATACATACGAAGTTCGACTCTGGAATGATGTATGAGGAATGATGTAAGAACTTTGTGGAAAGATCAGAGGCAGAAAGATTAACCTTTAAGTCCCTCCACTGGCAAAATAACAATTCCAGAAAACTCAGCTATGAGACGTGACGCTGTGCAGTGATCTCTTAATGGACATGGACAAAAGATTCTTCATACGTGATCTGTGGCTCTCCAGTAATTCACAAAGGATTCCCTTCTTTATATGGAGAGCATAAAATGGCACAACAGGACTTCAGACGTCCTGTCGTTCAGTGAAAGATGTTCCTGTAGTTTTCATCATTATGGATAGTGATTGTTGCTGGGGAAAGGTGGGTTTTTTGAAACAGTGAATGGGACTGGAACCAATTTCCCTGTCAATATGTGCTGCATGCTAAGAAGAGGTTTGAGACCCCTGTCCTAGGAAATATAAAGACAGAGTTGCTTGTAAAGCTGGCGGAGCAATTGTTACCCAGTGCAGTTCTACGCTGGCTTGGAAAAGATGGAGCTAGAGGTTCTTCTCTATCCCTAATGTCTCCAAATCCTGGCTAGGCAGAGAAAGTGAAAAGCAAAAATCCTTTCACTCTTCTGACATCAAGATCCAGGCTAAGCTCATTTTCATGAGATGTTTGGCTACGACTCAAGAGCAATGGCCTTCTCTGTAGGGAGAACCTGTTTCTAGCGGCCGTTGAGCAAGAGACAGGCGTTCCACAGCTTCCTGAAACTAACCGTTCCCTGTAAGAAATTCTGCAAGCCTGCTTCACCAGAGAACGAGTGACATGGGACCCCTGCTCGCATCCTCGCTCTGTGCCAGGACGGCGGATTGGAATAGCTGTTATTATGGCAAGTAAATAATCCCGTTTACTGAAGGACCCATCATTTTATTGCTCTTATTCGCCTTTTTTCTGTGTAAAGATGCCTCCTCTTATCTCTGCATCCTTGGATGTTACTTATCCAGGGCAACGAAAGCCGGCAGCACTCCTGTGATATCTCCAGCAGGCTGGAGACAGGTGTGGAGACACTTGCTCGAAGTGATTTACTCAGAGACAAAGAGCGCGCCTCTGGCAGAGTCTACAGATGAGCCTGGGTCTCCCAGATCAGTCTGCAGTGCCTGAACGTCAGCCTGCCCTTCTTCCACGTTGTGCTCTGCTCAGTGCCTAAATACAAAGGAGCAAAGCTAAGAATAGGTAAAAACACTTTAATAAAAAGTTATTGTGCATAGAAAGGAATATCTGGGTTTCATTACTGGGACTGGAGAGCATAATTGGAGTCAGGGTGTGGTGGCAGGAATGAACCGAAACTGATGTAATGTTGCATTGCTTGAAGCTTTGCCTGTCCTGCGTGTGATTCTTCAGGAGTTTCCCAATCTCTGTCTGCAGCAAGCATCTTTCCTGAGTGAGCACACATTCCTTCCTCTCCTTCACAGTTATCATTTTAGCACATCAGAATAATGCAGGCAGAAACATGGGACTTGCTCCTTTGTGGGAGTGGAGGACGTCTCCATGCTTATTGTGATAATTGCTGAGCAAGCAGAGGGGATGGCTGCTGCTCTTCGGAAGCACGCTGGTCCCCGGGGGCCCGCAGCCCTGCCCGTCCGACCCTCCTCTTCCTGCTGCAGGCGCCTCTGCCTGGGGTCCCTGCGTGGCACACGCGTGCCCTCTTTCCTGCTCTTTTTGCCCTTTTGTCTTCAGGAGATGGGTGCACTAGGTAAGCTAAGATAAAGCTAAATAATTGTTCTGAAGATCTGAAAAAGAAGAAATAAACTCAGCTTTCCCTCCTGTTTTCATTCAGTTGTGTCCGCTCACAAGCTTCCTGGGTCTAGTCTGACTAGCACAAAGAAGTATGGAAATCTCATGGAAATGTAATTTCCAGCCCAAGGCTTGCAGCTCCATAATTTGCAGCTCTCTAATATATGGGTTGTTTCCAGGGTGTTTTCTGCTGGGAGCTGTTTATCCCAAGCCACCTTCTCATGAGCTGCTTTCCAGACGCATCCCAACTCGTAGGTCCGGTGGCTTAGGAGCTGAGTCTGTACATCCCTGGGGGCTTTCCAGAGGCAGAGCCATAACCTCCGGATCATTAGCGTCCTGCTGGCCATGTCATTAGGTCTCTTTCACCTCTCAGGAATTTAGGACAGCTCCTTTGTGAAAGTGCATGCGTTGTTCCTGCTGGACCTTGCACAAAGGGTGGGAAGGCCTTTGATGTGAGCACGGGGAGTCAGACGGAGCAGCTAGATGTCAGTAGCAGTTCACAAGAGAAGGTCGCTAGCCCAGCCTGGTGGGAATCAGCGGGGACTCCCAGAAGAAAGCAGCAAGCTTTTCTACACTGGGGGTAGCCTGGAGTTTCTGGAAGACTGAAAACTGGAAGCGTGTCGGTACAATGTCTTTACATTTTTAGAAGACTGGTAGATCGGGAAAGATCAAGACCAGACAGGGCAGCAGGGGGTTACCTTACTGTCTTTGCACTGAACAAGGCAGGAGAATACAATGGGAAAGGAACGTGGAAAGATTTGCCTTCCAACTCCTCAGCTGGAGCTCTGAGAGCAACTGGGATATACACAGAGTCCAACCAGAGGAAATTTTCCATTATAACCATGATAAGTATCTCTTTCAATCTGTTGTGAAGCACGTGCTGTACACGTCTACCAAGGGATTCCTGCATCAAGTCCAAGACTTTCCCTAGGGCTGGAACTTGTCTGTAAAGAAGACTCGATTTAGAGTCTTGGTTTAAAAACATCTACCGATGGCCACTGTTCCCTGACATTATTGCAGTTGTTCCAATGCTGCATTTTCTTATTTTGCTCTAGCCCCTGGATACTGGTGGTTCTAGTGTCTCACAGATAAAATAAAATAAAAAAAATACCACCGACAAGTCTTCTTTCCATGCACTTTTACAGCAGGGGACGGGCACCCTTCACCTCCCTGACACGCTGCTGGTGGAGCGTCAGACACCGGCTGCCTACGAGCCTTTGAGGTGCTGCTGGCCTGGAAGGTTCCAGGCGGTGTTAAGTCTTTCTGTAGCAACAGAGAAATCGGTTTCTATATAAAAAAGGTGAGGCTAGGGAAGTGTGCCACACTGAACTGCATATATGGTCCTGAAGTGTTTTTGTCTCTCTACACTTTCTCCTTCTCCCCATGAGGCTGACTGCTTCGTAATCTCCAGCTTGTGACAGCAAAGGAATAACCAGGCAGGGGGCTTGCTTTGCCACGTCACCTCGTGTCCCACTTTCTGTACCAGCCCCATTGCCGTGCACCAGAAGTAACAGCAGCCACGTCCAGTGCTGTAGCTGTAAGCCTGCGGGGTGGAGTGAACGTATAGAACCGGTCACTGCTTGGGTTTCTGGTCCAACAAACAATTTAATCCTCAAAACCCGCTCCAGCTCCTAATGGCTTTTAACTGAAAGTTCTCCAAACGCAGCATGAGCTCGCCCCGGATGGTTCCCGTGGCTGCACCCACCAGGAGTGCTGCAGGGCCTGCAGTTACCAACCCGCTGCCCTCGCTGCTCTACGCAGGCCAGCGCCAGGCTGCACGCACACAGGCACACAGGCACACAGGCACACACGCACACAGGCACACAGGCACACAGGCACACAGGCACACAGGCACACATGCATACATGCACACACGCACACATGCACACATGCACACATGCCTGTCTGCGCTTACTCAGCATCAGCTCCGTGTCTGCTCTCTGGGGGCCAAAAGAGGGGGTGATCTTTGCCTTGCTTGTGAGGTTTAAGAAATGGCTCTGTGTATCGAAAGACTCTAGCTGGCTTTTTTCTCCGTCATATTCTCTGTTGAGCTGCACATTTTCAGCTCCCATCCTGCCCCCTCCAGCTCTGCAAAGAAGGTAGGATAGATGTAAAGATGATCTTTCAGCAGTTTCTGATGTTCAGGTTGAAACTTCTTGAAACAGAAGGACGGTAAATGACTCAGTCGCTAGGTGAGAAGAGGTAGGAAATGAACCTCTTGCCACCACTCCTTTTCTCAGTGGGAAGATTCCTATTAAATGAGAGGGATGGGTCCGAACATAAGCCATCTCAGCAGAAATTGAATCAGTTGCGGAGACCAAGGTCTCCTCTTCAACCTGATTCCAGTCCCCGGGCTGGGTGATGAAGTATGAGCAGGCACAGCCCCGAGGTGTCACACAGCACTAGGCAGGGGCTGAGGCACTGTCTCTAGCTGTTCCATCACTGACTTTCAGCCAGGCTCAGTTCTCTTTATTTTCCTATAGATTTCTATAACTGTGTTTTAGCAAACGTTCTGTGGGAGGCACTCGGGCATCCCCTGAAGGGGCCGGGCCGGGCCTGCTGCAGGGGTGCCCGGGAGGGGCTGCGCGAGCCCTGCCAGCCCCGCCAGGCCGTGCTCTGGCTCCCGCGGGCAAAGCAGCTCTGTTCCCGGGGAGCGCGATCCCAGCCAGTGCAGGCACCCTTGTGCGTGGCTTTCCAGCTTCTCCTGCTGGGGCCATGGCCGAGGCAAACAGGCCTGGCTGGGGACGTGGTTTGCCCCTGGATTGGCACCTGCTTTGCGAAAGGAACTCAGTTTGCACACACGGGTTTCTTGATTGCATCAGGCAGAAGCAAAGTTTTATTAGAGAAGGTTTTTCACCAGCAGGTACATTAGTGATCATAGTACTGGTTAACCCCAGTAGTAGTCATGGTGGTTGGGCACACGCAGCAATACAGACTGGAAAAAGCAAATAGCAAAATAAAGCAGGATGTGGCCCAACGCTCTGCTCATCCCTCTGACACATTGCTTAGCATTGCTGAGTAATACAAAAGAGCACGTTCCTTGCTCTTTGCAGAGGCTTACAGTAGATATTCTCTCTCTTTATCCATGGCTCTGCTTCAGGGATCTCTTGTTGGATATTCTCATTCTCTGCTTAATCACAGATCCTTCTGCAAGGCACTGGAGAGATCAAAGAAAACATTACTTTGTTTAGAGCAAAAATAGGTTCTTTCCCGCGCTGTCATGCCGCACACACGACCATTTCACAAGCCAACTCAGCTGGAGTTTCAGATAAACCCTGGCCCTTCCTAGACAGGCCTGACTGCTGCCAGTCGGGCAGATGGGGTCTGTAGCTGGCTCGAGCACGCTCCACCCTTTCACATAAAGACACCAAAGGTGGGAGCAGCGGCCATCGCACCCGCAGCAGTCTGGGTGAGGGAGCGGCGTCGGGCTCCTCACAGTGCCCAGCTCACACTCATGCTGCTGGACCAGCTGTCGCCACGTTCATTTATTTCTCTTTCAGTTAGGCTGGAAGGTTCCCCCTGCAATAGTTTTCTACCCAAATCCCCATCGTTCCTGCTGCTTTTTCAGTTTTCAGGGCACTCCTTTCTCCTGCTCTTTCCTTTGCCCTAGATTTCATGCCAGTCCTTTCTCCATGTTCTCTGCCTGCCTGTGGCTTGCCTTCGCTGGCTCTGTCCTTCTCCTGTCTGTCCCTCTTCTTCCTCCTCGCTGTCTGCAGTTCTCACACTTCCCAGCAGTCGCAGCTACTGCCCGCTTCCTGAGAGCACTCGCTGTAGCCACCCCTCTGCGTTTCCCCGTAGCCTCACAATAAAACTTCCAAATAGCGCCTGCAAACTGCACTGGAGAGGCCTGTGCTGCTGCCTGTCCGTGCTGCACGAGAAAGGGGAGGACTGTGGGAACCCTGTGGTGTCGCGGCTCTTACCTTGTATCTCCGCAGCTGCGCAGGATGGCATCTGGGAAGACGAAGTGTAAGTGTGGCTTGTTCTGATGATACCTCCTCCTCCTATCCCGCCTGTTCTTGCAACTCCTCCTCCTAGCCCCGAAGACTGACTGATTCCTCCTTGCTGACTGAGGGGACAGGAAAGTAACATTTAGGGAAGGAACCGATGGGTAGATCAGAGGTACGTTTGTTCAGTGACCCGTCTGCTCTCATCTGTTTTCCTCTTTGGCATAAAATTGGCAGAATGCTGCAGTGAGCTCTGTTCTCGTGGCAATGCCTGGCACAGGGCAGGGAGGCAGACTATCACCAGTCAGCCCAAACAGGTCAGTAAGGGCCAGGGAGCCGTGCAGTGCCTCCACCTGTGGCTCACTTTGCTGTTACTTTAAAATAGACAGACCATGGGTATTTTATTGTATCTTTTGGTGTGTCTCAAGTGCACTCACATAAGGTCCTGCTGTCCGCCCTCCAGCAGGCAGCGGTACGTATGGATCTCCTGCTCCAGCCGGCACTTGACGTCCAGCAGGATCTTGTACTCCTGGTTCTGGCACTCCATTTCCGCACGCAGGTCGGCCAGCTGCTGCTCCACGCACGTGATCTGGCTCTGGAGCTCAGCAAGGTGGTTGTTGTAGCGACACTCTGTCTCAGCCAGAGACGCTTCCAGGTTGTCCCTCTGAAGAGTGACATGGCACAATAGAAATACAGGCATGGGGAACGCGGTGTTCAACTGCAGATCCTTACACAAAGCAGAACTGTGCAACAGCTGAGCTTTGCAGCAGCGCACCACCCACCTGGCTGAGCTGAGCCTGGAGATCGATCTCCAGGGCTTGCAATTGGCGTCTCAGCTCCGTGACCTGGTTGTTGCACGTCTCCACCTCCTGCCCGCTTGTAATAACCTCCCGATTCACCTCCTCAATCTGAAAAACACCAAATCAGTGTAAAGATCTTAAGGGAATGTTCCAATGTAAGTCAGACTAAAGATGAAGCAAAGAGCAGAGGAGCTAGCAAAAAACATGACATGGGAAGACTTGGGGTGAAAAATCCTAATGAATTAAACCCTGCGTGTAATTCCTCTTCCTCTTCTAATAGTGCTGCTGTCCAGTTCTTCCCACTCCTCATCTGCTTCATAAAGAGCTCCAGCCCCAAGACTTACTGACGTGCAGCAGGGTGGCAGCATCCCCTGTGGCACTTGGTCAGCTGAAGTCAGTGCCGAATCCTGTTAGTCTGTTGTGTGGTTTTAGCTTAAGATAAATCAGTGTGGAGCCAATGCCTGGAAAAGTCAAAGCTGAACAAATTTGCTCACCTTGCACTCATACCAATCCTCAACTTCTTTGCGGTTGCGTTCAATCAGTGTTTCATACTGGCACCTCATCTCCTCCAGGATCTTTCTGAGGTCTGGGCCAGGGCAGGCATTGACCTCCACGCTCACATCTCCAGTCGATTGTTTCCTCAGACAGTTCATTTCCTGCAGAAAATCATATCATTTTTTTTAAAAACAAGACAAACAGCTGCGAGAACTTAGTTCCCCCGCAGGGAAGAGCATAGCCCTTGGCAGAGACCCTCTCTGGTGGGCGTTCTCAGCTCCTAGGTGGCACGTGCCGTCTCCATCCTCCACTTGCGGCAGGGGAGGAGAAGCCCCTCCGCAGCCAGCAGCCCAGGGGTGGGGACCAAGGAGAGGGAGGGCACAGGTCCTGAATGAGTTAACGCTTCTTGCAGGAGGGGAGCAGGAGCCTACCTCCTCGTGGTTCTTCTTCAGGCAGCAGAGCTCCTCCCGCAGCGACTCCAGCTGTGCCTCCAGGTCAGACCTGCACAGAGTCAGCTGATCCAGCACTTGGCGCAAGCCGTTGATGTCAGCCTCCACGCTCTGGCGAAGGGCCAGCTCCGTCTCGTACCTGAGGGTGAGAAAGAAAGCAAGGTAGAGTCGTCAGTGTCTGACCCCACCATCTGCTCGTTTTTTGATATGACCATCCATCTTTCTTGCGGTATTTTCCTAACTAGCCTCCCAGGTGCTAAGGAAAGCAATCCGAGGCTTGCTCTTCCAAAGCCTGCCCTCAACCCACTTTCTCTAGAGCTTCCTCACCGGGGCAGAGGTGTCACTCACCGCGTTTCCGTGCTCTAACAAGAAAAAACAAAACCTTCCCTTTTGAAAGGCACCGTGTGCCAGAATGCCAGCTCAGGTGAACCCGCGCCGCTCCCCGTCTGCGAAACCCTTCAGCTGGCTGCTTGCTGAAAAACTGATCCCCACACAGAGCCATGTTGCTGTTCCAGAGTGGAAGTGCCGCTCATTAAGGCAGCTCTGGAGGCAATGGATGAACGAGCTTTTCTACATAGCCTCCAGCCTGTCCTGACCAGGGGGGCACGGGAGAGCTGACCGAGAGCTCCTTGCCACGAGACCGCGAGCGGGAGCGCGGCGCCGGAGGAAGGGGACAGCTGCGTGCTTTGGGGTACTCACTTCACTCGGAAGTCATCGGCTGTCATCCTGCTGTTGTCGATGTTCAGAATGATCTTGTTGTTGTCTATGGTCGCACAGACGATCTGGAAAAGAACGGGATTTGGTATTCACTCCTGAAGTCTCTTCCCTGTGTCCTCAGGCTCAAGTGTACCCACTGACCGGTGTTACCAGACCAACCCCAAACTCTCTCTTTTTGATACTGGCTAGCAGCGTGGGGCAGCTGAGCATGGCAGTCACAGGGATGAGTGTTCAGGGAAGTGCTGTGGAGCGTTAAAATGCTAAAACACAAGAGTTCAGATGCAGACAGTTAGGGAAGTATAATTAGTGCTGTCCAGCACCTGCCACGATCCACCCAAACTTTAAGTCTAAATCTTACTTTCATGGATAAGAGATGTAAAAGCTTCGTTCCAAGACTTAATTATAAGTCTGTCTCATTCTGTCTGTTTCCTGGATTCTTTTCACTATATTCGTGTGCTAACATCCTAGAATTTTTGCCAAACACACTTTGTAAGAAGATGTTTTTAATTTTAAATTGCATACTGAAAATGCATTCTGGCAACGCTCTCCTTGTTCTCATTTTTAATTCAATGTCCAATACTTCCCAGTTCCATATGAAAGAGTAAACTTGTAAAAAAAAAGGAAATGATCTTTAACTGGAATTCTGCAAGACAGGTGACAGCATAATATCAATTCGTGTGACTCGTTATTTATTTCTTGTTTAGTTGTTTTCTTGGCATACATCCATTTAAACATCTTGGCACAGATCTCATTCAGAAAGATGACTGAGCCAAGCAAGTTGTATTCCGTGAGCATAACACTTTCCCTTTCAAATATATCTGATGAACAAAAGCGATGGAAACACTCCAAACACTCAAGACTTTTTACGTTTGAGCTCTAGGGCTTTCTACAGGCAGTTGTCTTAATGTCTGTTTACAAAAAGCATTTTACAACAATGAAATGTTACTCTTGATAACTGCATTAAGTTGTAAATCAACAGCATGGGAGAAGTTTGCAAGGGAGAAAGCAGCTGAGAAATGGTGTTACCTGATTTTGAAGATCTTCTATTTCTTTATAATAGCAGCTGTAGTCCCGTGGCTCGCAAAAAGGGCCCTGCTTGGCATACCACTCCCTGATTCTGCACTCCAGGTCAGCATTTTCTTGTTCCAGGCACCTCACCTTGTCCAGGTAAGAAGCCAGGCGGTCGTTAAGGTTCTGCATGGTGACTTTTTCGTCACCAGAAAGAAGAATGCCATCACCAGCAAAACCACCTCCAACTACCCCTCCACCAAGACCAATACCAAGGCCACCTCCAATGCCACCGCCAAAGCGGGCACTGCCACCGCTGAATCCAATGCCCGGACATCCTCCGAGGACAGCGGCTCCTAAGCCACCTCCATAGTTTCCACCAACCAAACTGCCAGTGCTCAGTCCTCCTCCGTAATTCACACCACCACAGTAGCTTCTACCAGAAAACCCTCGGCTACCACCTATCCCACAAGTCGTGTATCTTCCAGAAGAGACTGAGGAGATCCGTGCTCCTCCACCACCACCACCGCCACCAATAACACAGCTGCCACCGCTGGTCCTGCCCCTGAGAGAGCCAGTTGTCTGCTTAACACTACAACTCATTTTGAGGACAGCTGCAGATCCAACCCAAAGCCCAAAGCAAGATGCACAGCTTGATATTGAATCAGACTGCAGGTTGTTTGTTGCCGCAGATCTCTATTTATACCATGCAAAGGGGGTGCCACCTATAGGGTGTTTCTTCTTCCCACGGGGCTGGCTAGTCTTGCTGTTTATGCCAGGAATAAATAGCCCATAGGCAGTTTCCCTCTAGAAATCCCAGTTCACAAGGAAGATACTTTACATGTCAGCAGCTTATTCCAAAAAGTAAAATAATGTTTTATGAGTCATCAGCTTTTTGTATGATGCAAACTTTACAACAAGTTGAAAAAAAAAAAGTTGCCCTAGATTATGTACAAAGAAGAAACATCGGTATTTATAACATCAAAGTCCCTTTTATCTTTTATTAATTTGTATTTATTTCAGTCTTAGTCCAATATACATTTTTGTATCACATGCTATGGTACAGTGTGTGGAATAAAAATGGGAAGTTAATATAAATTCGCACTTCTGAAAAGCATGAATAATAGTGTCTGTAGTAGTGAAAAGGGCAGGGATATCACGGTGTAGATGGCTGTCACCTGGCACAATTAAAGACAGCAGGTGTAATATATGCTTTACTGTGAGATTTCTTAAGTCGCTCAGGTACCGTCCTGTGGGTTTAGTTCCCCGTGCGTGGCTTATGTTTCTCTGGCCATGCAAGCACAAAAAGCCACCTTGCTCTCGTAGTCTGCGAAGCGTTGGAGGTTTATCCCTGCCTCTGGATGCCGCACAGGCTCGATGTAAGCTGGCACGAGTGAAGTACCTCTCTGAAGTTACTTTGCAGTTACAGTAATTGTTCTCCGTGCTGCCTCGATTTGTGGTGATCGTAGATACAGAAAGAGGTGGCAGGGAAGGGAGTACCCAGGGGCGATTTGTCCGGTTCCCTGGCTGGGCTGTGATGAGATCCAGCAGGTCATTGCCATTACCAATAACCCAGATTCTACCGGGCACAAAATAAAAAGGAGAAAGGCTTTCCACATGTACTAGCTGAGTTTGTCAGGGTAGTACCAGGCAGTAGTACAGCCTGGCTGTTGCTCATGGCACAGCCATCTCCAGAGCCAGGCGAGCGATAGCCAGAGGAGCATTGGGAGAACTGGCTTGGCCAGGGCAAGTGTCTTTCTCCGGCAGACTGCCGTAATGAGAGGATATTCTGCTCTCCAGGGGACAGAGGCTTCTGTTCCCTACAGGGTGGAATTTCCAGGCTGCTCTTACTCACAAGCAGCCTTTGACTCGAGGACGTCCGTGTACACGGCTCCAGGAGCCGTTGTGATGAAGCCTCTTGGGAGGTGAGTGTGACACCGACGGGCAGCCCCAGGAGCGGCCATCCCCTGCGGCACGAGGGCAGAGACGACCCGCGCCCGCGCTCGGCCCCGGCTCATTTACTGGTGGGGGGCGTGTGCGCGTGGTTCGGTGGTTCTGTCCCCGTGCTGGGAGGGTGTCCCCAAGCATAGGTGGATGTGAGCATCTTCTCAGGAGACATTAGGACTCTGCTCTCCAGTGAGCTAATTTACTTCTTTATTTAGATCAAAAACGATAAAAAGACGCCTACCCACGGCTGGCAGCATCCTAGAATGTTCATTATTCATGTGGTACGGTGAAATAACTTGCTCAAGGACAGAGCTGGAGTCTCTCAGAGCTCGGATTCCTGACTAAGACTGCAGTGCCTGAAATACAAGTCCATCTTCCCCCTAGAAACACATCCCCCGTGCTCCCCACACAGCCTAGACTTACCAGAGTGAAAATCATGAGCAAAAAGGAGTAAATCTGGCTTTCATCAGTCATTTTGAGGAATATAATTGAAGACAGGGTGTGGTTGTGAGAGCCAACAGAAATTAATATAATGTCTGGATTGCTTGGAGCTTTGCTTCTGCTGTGTAGGTTTTCAGAAGTTGCCTAATAGCAGTCTCCAGAGCAGTACCCTGGACTAGGGTTGCCTTTCTTTCCCTTTCAGAGTCCTAGGTCTGGGGGGACACACTGCAGGTGTTGGACGTCACTGCAGGTGGGCACAGGGCACTCATTTCATCAGTTACCTGATAGGAAGAAGGAACAGGTCTTGCTCCACAAAGCCAACTGCTTTGCATCCTTGATCAGCCTTTTAGGTATGTCCCAGCTCAAAGGTCTACAGGCTACAGAATCCCATTCGACCAGTGAGGATTAGAACCAATCCTACAAGTCTTCCGAAGGACTCGTGCTGGGGATACAGGCACAGCCTTCGGAGCTTTGCTCCTGCCAGTTTCACTGGGAGATGGAACATGGGGCAAAGGCATCCAAAAGCTGGTCCCTGACCCACCAAACTGTGTTTTAAAAGCAGTTTGATTTTTTCTTGCTCCATTTGCTGGACAGCTGCTGGTGTTTGCTGGCAGGCGGGCGGCTCGCGGGGCTCTCGCTGCACGCCGCGCAGTGCCGCGCTGCTCCTTGCGACCGTGCCAAGGCTCCAGGCGCGGTACCGAGACCTCGCCACGGATCGGGTGGAAACGTGCCTTTGTGTTTGCCGGCTACATGGCACTCCGCGCTCTCCAGCTGTGAGCCACCATCTTGTCCTGAACCATCCACCAGTACCGGCTTTTTCCACACTAAACTAATTCCTTTACCTCCAGTTTTGCTGTTATTTGTGCTCGTGTAGACGAGGAGCGTAGCCTCGGGGCAGAATGCTGCATTGAAAAGGACTGGGCAAGCCCGAGACATAAAAATGTCCCGGAAGGATTTATGATCTAGATATGACAGAAGGAAACAAATGGTTTCATACAGGTGGAAGTAAAGGAAGCAATGAGACACTGCTAGCCAGCATGATTAGCAGTGGTCTCAACACAACGTCAGTGCAAACGGAGTTAACTTTTGTGGGCATTATGGCAAAGAACACAGAGGTCTGAGAGCGGGTGAGGCGGTAACGTAGGTAAATATTGACCATATTGACCACAGCGACGGGCACTGGGGACAGCAGGAAGGTGTCACGTTTTCAGGGGATGTTATGGGCGGTGGAGTTCGGTCCCACGGGCCCTGTGACTGTCCCCTGCGCAGCGTTTTTGCAGAATGCCAGCCTGTCTCCTCCATGTTCTGCTCGCTTTCCTTATCAAAGCTGATAGTGTTTCCTTGTGTCAACTACGAGAAGGGTGTGGCTAATTTGACAGAACTTTGCTTTCATAAGCATTGCTTCAGTGATGTTTGTGCAACCACACTGCAGTGATTTTATCTTGTCACTTGTAATTACCATTAATGATTTGCATAATAGCCATTGGGCATCACTTATTAAATACTTCTTTGATGTGATACTGAGCCGGCTCCAGACCTCATACTCCCATCCTTCAAATGCAGACCTTGACTTTTTTCTGGCTAATGACTCATGGGTTTATACCACCATGCCTACCAAAATTCCTGTAGGGCAGCTGGCACAATCGCCACAGGGAGCTTGGTAACAGTGTGATCCTGGGCCTTAAATACCCTGCAGTGACAAAGGCGATATCTCTGTGAAAGAAACTGAAAGTTTCGTTCTTGCTGACTGTTCACGTCTCCAGACTGCCTCTGAACGTTTGGTAGTGATGATGTTCAGCAGAATAGGGAGGTGCAGAGAGACAGATTTCTTCCCGCTGGAGCTCAGAGCCTTCCCTGATTCCCTTTGTGGAGGGGTTTAATTCCCTGCCAGGGCCACCAGACTTCCCAGCGTTTGCATCTCCGGGAACACTGCTGATTATCGTGGCAAAGGAGGGTACGAGAGACTTTGTATTAGGACAGATGGGAGTGCTGATGGCTGAAAGAAACCAGAGCGATCTCCCTGCTGCACGGAGAGCTGGGAGGCCAAACAAGGCTGTCGCCTGTGGCCCTGCCGGCAGAGCCCTGTGGGTCGAAGCAGAACCCGGCAGGTTCTGGAGTACTTCAGGTGCTTCCTGAGCTCAGGTACTGCGCGGTGGGACAGCAGAGACAGGCAGCCAAAGGCACAGCCAGCCAGAGCCCCCCCACGAGTTTTCTTTCTGTCTTTGCTACTTGTACTAAAATGTCTCTGTTTTCAGTGCACCTTCAGTATGTGGCTTATACAGGCAGTTCAAATGAAATTATTCAGCGTGTTGGGCTGAGAAATCTCCTGCTTGATTAGAGTAGTAATTTACTCATGTATCTACTTCTTTACAAATGTTACACAACCCAATAAACAAAAATACGAGTTCCACAGATAGTTACTAGGGTGTGAGCGAAACTGTGCCCGTCTGTGTACTTCATAAAATAGACTTTTATAGAGAAATTATAGTTTGTACATTGCACCAAAATACGGCCTAGTATGAAAAATGCATTGTGCGTGTAATCAGGTGTAATTGCGCATGCAGTGCAGTCTTAGCTCGTGGCTGGCTTCCAGCATTCGCAGCCTGTGAATCTAATTGTTTTGTTTCTGCTTCTTCACTGATGTCTTAAACCTCTGGTATGTTCACTCCTCAGGGATTTTTTCTGATGATGTTGTAATTCACATGTGCCTGTTCTCTCTGTAAAATAGACATCGGATTTGCCAGAGCAAGCGCAGCGCGTTTCACCGGCAGCCGCCGTGGTGACACTGATAGCTTCTGCTCACCCGCCGAGTGCTGCTGTAGCTCTCCCTCTTCTCCCTGGGGCAGCCCCCCTTGCTCTTTTCGTCCTTGAATTCCTCTCCCAGTCTGACACCTTCAGCCTAAGTCTCCGTCTGTCTTTGAGCTACCCATTCACGCTGGCTTTACAAGATTTGCGTCAGGCCTCACACCAGCAGACCAGGCTTTCTGCAGGGCAAAGGCCCAGAACAAGAAGGAAAACTGGCTGCAAAAAGTCCCAGCTTCGCTGGCATTTTTGCCAAGAGAATAATTAAGGCTCATCATCTCCCCTGAAGTCTTCTTGTTGGAAGCCCTCATGTTGGATTTGCGTATGAGGTTAGTCATCAAACCCAGCCGATATTTTGTTGGAGAAAAAGGCTAACAGAGACACCTAATGAGGAGCAAAGATCACAGGCACCTCACAGCCCGTCTGATGCACTTGTAGGAAGAGAGAGACTGCTCCCGGTGAGGAGGGAAGGGCTGAATCTTGAGTCTTTGTTTGCACAAGCAGCAAAATGCAGTTGTGTTCCTGAGTGTAATTCCCTTCTCTGTGGTAATAAAACGCCACCATCTTTTTTCTCCTGGCTGTTTACTGTATCTTACTTTTAAAAAAATTCTCTCCCACATATTAATTTGTCTCACCCTTTTATCTTCCCACATGTTGCCAGCTGGTTCTTCCTGTTTGCCTTTTTCTTTTTTAATCCATTTAGGGGCTCTTTATTTAGCATTTTCTCTTGGAATTGTTTTCCTCTACCAGAAGGGTGTGTCAAGTCCAGCAGAGCCTTGCTTTCAAAATTACTACTTCAGGATTATTTGGGAAAACTTGTTGTTCTTGATTTTATCCTGTTGCTGCACATTCATAATAATACCTCAAAGATGTTGCGAATTACATTATATTATATTAGCACACGCCTACTTTAATGAAAACCTGATTTTCACTCTTAAGTCTCTTTCAATAGAAGATCATCAGTCAGACTGCCCTGAAACTGCTTCCCTGTGTTCTCTCCAGCCTCCCTGAGTGGTTCTTTCCTTATCACCTTCTACTTCACGTCTTAGCTTACGCTTCCTCCTCTGGTAGCAAACGTCCCTTTCCATAGCATCAGATGCTCCCTTTCCTCCACCACCGTCCTGCAGCCATTGAATTCAGCGGGAGCAGCGTGGCAGAGGGGAATATTGCATATTTTTTCCTTTTTTCCATGCAATAATTGCTTTGTGGAAGTAGATCAAACACCTCAGAGAAGTCCTGACCTAAGGTGGATTTCTAGCCAGAGGTGTATGATAAATATAACTATCTGTGTAACAGTTTTTTTAAATACTTGTATAATAAATTGCCTGTAGAAATTGTTTCTCGGGTTCAAGGCTGTATCAGTAGCAGCAAAGTTTTATTAGAGACAAGCTTTGGTAGTTGTTAGACAACCGACCACAAGACAGATTACCCAGGTGGAGATCAGTGAGTGGATCCAAGCAGCATCGCGGGGCGAAGGCAGCGGGCGGCAGGACGGCAGGGCTCTGCGGGGTCCCTTCCGACCGGTGCCACGCGCAGAACTGAGAACGGCCGGGGGTTTGCCGTGCCTTTTCCAAAGGGTTTGTTCTTCGAGAGACCTCCTCAGAGGGACAGGCGGTGGGATTGGCAGGGAAGCTCTCTTGTCTGCAGTGACCTGCCAAGGGAGAGGAGGAAGCACTGCTTTTCCCAGGGTTTCCTCCACATACCCCTTTGTCCTTCTCTTACATTCCCCCTTCCTCTTGCACTGACATTTCTTTTCCCTCTTCTCCCTCGCTTGCTTGATCTTATGTCCTTGGTGAAGGGCTGATGACTGACTTTGGTTCCCCCTGCCCGTTCTTCATCCTCATGTTGTGCTGAAGCTCTTATTTAAACATATTTACTACTGATAACTCCTCAGTGACGAAACTTTTCTATGCATTAGTTTATAAATGTCCCGTGGGTGCATCCCTCCCCGCTGCTTCCTGCTGCAGTCTAATTCATCCCATGCTCCACCACCAACAGTCACACCTGCGATCCTGCATGCCTGACTCCCTGCACTGCCTTTCTCCAGGAAAAAGAACCCCCTGCAGCTCCTCTTCACTGCCCAGAAAAGCCTGGAGGTCTCTCCTCCTCCTCTTCCCCAGGTGAACAGCTGGGCTAAAGCAGCAGCTCATGGTTGCCCTTACAGGCTCGGGGAGGACACCTCACCTTGCACGCTCCCACCAGAGCACGTGGCCTTAGGACAGGCAGGGCTGACACAGGCTGGCTTTAAGGCCACCGCTTCTTCCAGCCGCCGGGACTCCAGGGCCTCCTCTTCCCGCTGGCCCTCTGCGGAAGGGAGACAGCTCTGGTGAGAAAAGGTCCCGCAGTCACCCCCCGGAGAGCTGCCCCGTGTCGCGCTGCCTCTAGCTGTGTCCCTTCGGTCACTGGTGGCCTAGCAGAGGGCTAAGGCTCAGTCAAGGTCCTGTGTCCCCTCTGAGCCACGAGGGTCACGAGGAGCAGCAGCTAGCGTACCTTCCATCCCGCCTGCCTGCTGGCAGCGCCTGCCCTTCTGTCCTGACACTCGGGGCTGCCTGAGGCTGTGGGACGAGCTCTAGCCGTTCATTTCATCCACTGCAACTGGCATTTTGGAACAAGAACTGATTTTTCATGTAGCTAATTTAGGATTGGAGAGCCCCCGAGAGCCCGCTTCAGGGCACTGCCAGTAAAATGCCTCTTTTTCCAAACTAATGGAGCAGGTGGGTGCTCGGCCGGTTCTGTGTGCATGCTGCTGTTTATATTAACAGCATGCCTCTCTGTTTCAAAATCTCAGTCAATGGGAAGCAGGGAAGAGCCAACTGCTTTGCATACAAATTAAATTTCCCCAAACCATAATTAAAATTGTTGTGCAAAACTGAAAATGTTTAGATAATTTATTGTTTCAGTTAGCTTAACTGCCAGTCCCTAAGCCTGTCTAGCAGTGGCAAAGCCAATAAAACTCAGTTAAATTACAGTTTTCAGAAAAGGCCTTGCCCAGCTCACGGTGAGAGCCACCCTTTAAGGAGCCGAGGTGCACACCGTGCCCGGGTGGCGAGGGCGGCTTCGGTGGGCTCTCCAGCTGCCTGCACTGCCCCAAGAGGAGAGGATGATCTCTGGCTCGCACCCGGGACATTTAGCAGAGCCAAATCCTCAGATGCCTCGTGATTTGCTACCCAGCCCTGTCTGGTAACAGGTCACTACTGGTTCCTCACCACAATGTTGTTTTTACCACTTGTATCTCCAGTTTTCATACCCCCGTAAGTCAAAGCCTAGAGATTTTACTGTGCCCAGTGTCTACGTACATGATGTCCTGCTGTCCGCCCTCCAGCAGGCAGTGGTAGGTCTGAATCTCCTGCTCCAGGCGGCACTTGACGTCCAGCAGGGTCTTGTATTCCTGGTTCTGGCACTCCATCTCTGCTCGTATTTCAGCCAGCCGCTGCTCCACGCAGGAGATCTGGCTCTGGAGCTCAGCAAGGTATTTGTTGTAGCGACATTCGGTTTCTGCCAAAGAGGACTCCAGGTTTTCTTTCTGAGAACGGAAACAACAAAAAGGAACGCGGGCACGCTGCAAGCTTAGCCCACCTGCTCACAGGGCACCGTGACTTTATCGGGGAGGTCCCGCCGAAAAGCCGGCTCGGTGTGTCTCAGCTGTGCGACTGGGCGCAGCTTTCTGAGGGAGCTGGGGGTCTGAGACGCGAATTGGGGTGGCATCACTTACCATGGTGAGCTGGGCTTGCACATTGATTTCCAAGGCCTGCAGCTGACGTCTCAGCTCAGTGACCTGCTTGTTGCTTGACTCTATCTCCTGGCTGCTTGTGATGACCTCCAGATTCACCTCCTCCACCTGAAAAGTTAGCAGAGCACTCCTTTCCTCACCTCGCCACCGCATCTCACCGTGCCGGAGGGCTTCAGCACGCTGCTGCTGCGGCTGCAGCACACCCGGGCATTGCCGAACCTGAAGCCTCCCCTTCACTCCTGTAACAGCACGCCGTGCCTCCTCTGCCATGAACAGAAGAGCACCGTAACTGGGCAGTACGATTAGTTGCCGAGCATATCCTTGAGAGGATTGCTGATATCCAGACATCTCCCGTAAGTGCAGATGTCTTCATCTCCCCTCTTTCCCTTTTCCCCCGATAGGCAGAGTAGGGTGCAGCTGTGCTCATGTACGGTACCTTGCAGGCATACCACTGCTCGGTCTCTTTGCGGTTGCGCTCCATCAGTGTTTCATACTGGCACCTCAGGTCCTCCAGGATCTTCCTCAGGTCCGGGCCGGGACAGGCGTTGACCTCCACGCTCACATCTCCAGTCGCCTGTTTCCTCAGGCAGTTCATTTCCTGCGGGGAATACGCGCAGCACCGTGTCAGTAATATCCACGCTCGGCGGGACCTGACCTCTTCTGCACATTTCTTTAAGAGTGAGGAGGGATCTGACCTCCTCGTGGTTCGTCTTGAGGCAGCACATCTCCTCGGTCAGAGCCTCGCACTGCAGCTGCAGGTCGGTCTTGCAGCTGGCCAGCTGATCCAGGACAGGGCGTAAGTTGCAAATGTCTGTGTCCACATTTTGCCGGAGCCCGCATTCGGTCTCGTACCTTAACCACAGGCAACAGAGGAAAGCCAGCGTGTCAGCACAGCGTGGCAAGTCCTTGAGCTGAGTTCGTGGGGAAAAAAATTAGGACCAAGTTCTTCTCTCACTTCAGGCATGCTATGCTATGAACATTGGCAGGGACATCCGTGCCTTTCACAGGGATCTGCACTTTAATACAGCAGCAGGACAAGCAATTATTTGCCCCCAGCACTACATTAGGATCTCCGTGTCACCATCGCTCACCTACCCTTCCACGGGCAGTGGGAACCGCTCAGCCCAGCACAGGACTGTACTCACTTCACTCTGAAGTCATCAGCGGTCATCCTGTTGTTATCGATATTCAGAAGGATTTTGTTGGTCTCCATAGCTGCACACAGGATCTGCAAAAGGAGCCACAGGAGAGAGCTTTGGGCTCGCAGGTTCCGCTGGCTGCAGAAGGCCCCGGAGGAAACATCTACCCGGAGTAATGCAACCCAGTTATTTTATAATGAATTCATATATTGGGGCTATTAATCAGTTAAATGGCATTACACCAGGAAAATCTGCATGCCAGTTTGGTTGAGCAGGCTACAGAAGCTTCAGTTCTCTGTAAATGCAGCATGCTCCTCTCTCAGACTGTCACAGCTCCGTATAAGCCATCGCTTTGTGTGCACTCCAGCGACACGTACTGCCTCTCCCCTCGACACTGGTCTGTCTGCGTGTGAAAGCAAAGCCCAAAGAAATATTTTCTTGAAAAGCATTGATTTACCTGGTTTTGAAGATCTTCAATTTCCTTATGGAAACAGCTGTAGTCCCGTGGCTCGCAGCTGGGGCCCACTTTGGCATACCACTCCCGGATCTTGCACTCAAGATCAGCGTTTTCTCCCTCCAGGAGTCGCACCTTGTCCAGGTAGGAGGCCAAGCGGTCGTTGAGGTTCTGCATGGTCGCCTTTTCATTGTTGGCGAGTAAGATCCCCTCGCCGCAGCCAGCGCTAGCCCTGGGGAAGCCACCACCAGCGCCGCGAGCGCACATGCCCCCACCGCCGAATCCGACGGTGGAACAAGCCCTCTGGGCGGCTCCGAAGCTCCCACCGGTAGCGCTGCTGGCGCTTAGCTGCTTCCCGAGTAATCCCTCGCTTAAACTGCCACCAGAAAAATTGCCAGCTGCGCCGCCGAGGTCACAGGCAGCGTGCCTGCCCGAGGAGGCGGAGGAGACCTTCCTGCCACCGCCAGCCGCAGCGCTGCCCGCGCTGCTCCTGCCTTGGGAGCACGCAGTGACGACCTGCCTGACGGCGCAGCTCATAGCGAGAGCAGCGAGGATCCAGCCCAGAGCCCAAGGCAAGCTGCACAGATCGCTGTGGGATCAGGCTGCCATCCCTCCGTCCCCACAGCTGTCTATTTATACCGTTCCCCGTGGATGTTACCACCAGAGAAGGGCTGTTTATTCTTCCTCCTTGTGACCTGGCTAATTCTATTTTTTTTTTTTCCAGCCTGGAATATTTCCCCATAGGCGTTTGTCTCCAGCAATCCCACAACAGAAAGATGCTTTGGTTAACAGAAGCGTGTTTCAAAACTACATCAAAAATGGTACTTCCTGAATCATCAGGTTTGACTTGTGATGACAACTGAACAACAGTGACACAAAAAACGACGATACCTGAGAGTGCCCGGGGAACGAAACACAGCAATTATCCATCCCTGCTGTGGGCGAGTCTGCCCAGAAAGTGAAAGCTGTGGGAAAGGCGCCCACCGCCGTCTGACAGAGCCTGTCCGACCCCTTTATGACCAGAAGCAGCGGTGCCATGCGGTGCCTGGGGCTGCCCGTCTCTGAGCACAGGGCGCTGGGCACCCCACCCGCGGGGGGCAGCCAGCTGGGTGAGATCCTGCCAGGGTCTCCGTCAGCGGCCCTTGGGGTTGGAGAGCACGTGAAAACATTGTACGTGAGTGTTCGGTGATCTTTTGGTGCTTCTCTTTCTCTTGCATGCATCAAACACCCCCTTCCAGAGGGGACACGCCAGGATATTTGTTCTGCTGCTTTTGAAGGTAGAGAAAATACGCAAATATTTATCTGAAATGAAAGAGAAAAGGATATTTCCTGAGTGCCAACATTGCAGTCAGCTACAAATATTTACTGCCAAGAGAGGACAGCTACATAAGATGTTTCATAAGATTTCTAAAACAGTAGCGTGGAGAATTTCAGAAGCAACCTGATCCTGTGTAGGTCTGACCCAGTTCCAGCCAGCACCATGGAAATTCTCCAAATATAATCTAGGGGAAGTGTGTTAAATTTAGAAAAGAGGCTAGAAAAGAAAAGGATATTAAACCTATTTTTTAGTCTTGGAATGCTGAATTGAGGAAGAAGAGAAATAATTAAAATGTTTTGTCATCCGAATCTTTCATTTTATTAATAATATTAATACAGCCCTGGTAATATTGGCTGCCGTTCCCCCATTTGTTGTGCAGCATTGTCTTTGGCGTCCAGGTCGCCTGGACACATCACATAAAGGATGCGTCAGGGACAGCCTGTGTCAGAAATATTGCTTATGCCATTTGGGTAAGTTCATTAGTCTTGATTTTATCTTGACACTGCAAATCCAGAACACCTTACATGTGGTGTGGGTTCTGTGTATGTCCATCCTTTGTTACATCCCTAATTAGCAAGCGAAGCCTGTGCCATGGTGCCATGGCATGCCTCATCCGGAGCGGAGGCTGTGCCCTGGGCAGAGCCGGGCGCTGCTGCGGCGCAGCCCGGGGGCAGCCGGCAGCTGCCCTCACCGCCGGGGCCGTGAACCGGGGCGGCACTGTCAGTATCTGCCTTTTGTTAGTGAATTGTAATGCTGAGCTTAAGTTTAATTTAATTTAATTGAGAAATGTATAGGCCTTTTTCAATAAGAAAAAATAAAATGTTACTCATTTTTTTAATTATTGAAAACTAAGCAGGGATGTCCGTGTTTCCGCCTTCCATCTTGAACTTCAGGCCTTTTCATAGGTCTCTGTAGCCCGTGGTGAAATAAAATCTCTGCAACTTCTGTAAAGGAGAACAATTTCACTCTTCATTTTACTGGACTTTACTGGATCTGTGTGTTCTTCATGGTGGTTTTCTTCCCTTCCAAAATTTGAAACTTTTATTAAAACCAGCTCTTGCTCTTACACCCGACCATACCTCAAGACCTGCCAGCAGCTGCAGTCTTCATTTTACTAAAAGGGATTTTCATTTTGTATGAAGAGATCTGTTAAGGATGCTATCTACATGCGTAAGGGAAGGCACTTCCCAGGACCCACCTTTATTGGCTTCCAGACTGGAGTCTACAGCAGGGAGTTTGCTCACCGCAGCCGCGGGCGATGCCTCTGACGAGCCGTCCTCGTCCTCGGCTGACTCCGGAGCCCCTTCGCAGGCAGCGCGGTGCCCGGGGCGCGCGGAGCAGAGGAAGGACGGCTTGTGTGGATTTGCCAGCAGGCATTTCAGAAAGAGCAGGGCAGGCCTGACGAGGACAGGTTATTACTTCGAGTAACAAACGAGCTAGGGAAAAGCCTCCCCTAGGCAAAGGTGCTGTTCCCATCTAATTTTGTTAAAAAAATAGAAAGAAAGGAATTATACTTCAGCTTCACATTTACTTCTGGCACTCCACTTTAAAAAGGAGAGCAGGACGGAGGCAGAGGATGGGCACTGTGGCATTACTCCCAAGGGCTGCTCTCCTGTACGAAATTATCAGGTTCAAAAGAGCGATGAAAATGAGGAAGGACTGGATTTCCCTGGAGAGAAGTCCTTTGGCAGTCTCGGAATATTTTAAGACTTAAGACTGTTTCTTAACCTAATGCGTATGAAGTAAAGAAAGTATAATGTGCCCCCAAGAGGGAGATCCAGCATTTCACATTATTCCAAATAGTCCCTGAGTCATTCGCCGTGCTCACGTCCAGGAGAACTTCCCCGCAGAGCTGGTGACTCACACGGCACTGAACCGCGAGCCCGAGCTGCTGCCCCTCGCCCTGCGAGCAAGCCCACGCTCAGGTCTGGGCATGGAGCAGCCGCCGGGGAGTGCCAAGGGAGAGAGGCCGAGCGCCGGGCAGCGGCTGGCACCCGGAGCACGTGGCTGGGTGCGGTAAGTGCCCTCCGCCTGCGCAGCACTGGCCTCTGGCTTGGTGGTCTTATCAGGGGGCAGCGATACAGCGGTGAGAGCTGTGAGCAGCCCTGCGTCTGCTCATTCGCAGCCGAATTTCAGGGTTTCACCTATGGAAAATTCTTGTGTCTATTATTTACAAGTATTTTCTTATCTAGCTGTTGACTAAGTTGTCATTCCAGAGTTTTCAGGGTGTTATTGCTGGACTGAAACTATCTCCGACTCACTGATGACACCAGAAGCTCCAGGGTTCTGAACCCAGCTTTGCAAATCACTCTAGGCAAATCATTCAGCTTCTCTGAGCCTCAATTTTGTGCTCTGTAGGATGGAAATAACAATAATAGTAATCCTCTTTCTCAAGGGCGTTGTAAAACATCTGATGCGAACATGGAGCTTTAAAGGTGGGAAACATGATACTCATGTTAAGTCTTATTCCTTGTAAGTACTCCTGTTATTGTATATTAAGCTTGACACTGGCACATCCTACATATTTTTCTCAGCGTCTCAGCTGATGAAATATCTTTCAAAGACATTCTTGGTTTTCCTTTTTTTGTTTTGCTGTCCATTAAAGTTTCACCATTATTTGCTGAGGACTTGCTTCTGTAACTCTTTGCTGAATCCCAACAAGGCTTTTCTTGTTCTTGCATCTTGCAGAAAACTTGAAAAATGCTCTCCAAAAACAATGTTTGTCCATCTCTTGGGTGTGATAATTTGTCCACATTTCACAGATGTAAACTGTAATTGTATAGCAAAGAGTAATAATAGAAAATAAATTGCCTAATAGCTTGGTGGTATTTTCCTTCCGTTGGCTCACCATAATGTAACGCAGCAATCATGTGTGCTAAGCATGGACTTCCATCTCGTTTGTGATAATAGGGTTATGCAGAGCCTTATGCAGAAAATAAGCCTTTTTATTAAAGCAAATATATTTGGGGAATCAGGAAAATGCCTGATACCATCCTCCCAGTGGAACTGAACTGATTACGAACCTGGGCTTCCCATCAGCTTTCCCAGCTAATCTCCCAGCTGTTCCCAGGCATTCAATTCAGGCCAGATGTGACTGGATATCTTAGGGCTGGGTGACATACCAAAGATTAGTGTCCCCCTTGCGTCCTTCTGGCTGCAGAAGTGGCCGTGCCTTACTGGGCCGCCAGCAGAGCCAGTGCTCTTGGACTGGCACCTTCTGTTAGGCTCCTGCTTACATTGAATCCGTAACAGTTGTATTTTCCAGAAAGCCGTTCTGTGTCCAGTACACCTGGGGCATTCTGCAGGTGGCTACATATACAACTGAAACAAAATAAATCTCTTCTGATGGCAAAAAATGACACATTTTCTGTTTAATCAGAATTTCCACCCTGCACCCTTGTCCATTGCCATAAAGTGTAAGACAGCGTGATGCTACAGTAAATTTTTGCTTGGTGTAGCTTTTATTTTTGAGATGGGTGTAGCTCACTTGGGTTGCAAGACTTCCTCTTCCCGCAAGGAAGGTCTGTAATTCTAGCAAAGCGTGGTACAGTCAGTGAACCCTGCGCTCTGGTTTGTGTTTCATTTCCTGCTTTTTTCTGTAATTGCTGAGCAATAATGCAGAACGATAGCATCACTTCAGAACACACTCCCTTTTCTGGAAAGACCTGGCAGCTTCCCCACTTCTTCGATCACCTTCCCGTGCCTTGGCTTGTCTCGTCATGCCTCGCATGGCGTCATCGGCTCTTTTCAAGAGTCTGCTCGGGCCGGGGAGCATGCCTTTCTGCTTGGTCAATACATGCCTCGGTGCCTCTGTGGAGGCCGGACAGAATGAATCATGAATAATAATCCAAGAGACACACCTGCTTGAATTGAGCTGCAGAAGCCCCTTGTACATCGTTAGAAGCAAAGGGGAGCTGATTTACCGCAAACTATTACCTTTTGCTGTTGTCTAAGGCCCAAACCTGTATTCTTGAGGTGGGCGATGAACGTGGCACCAGGGGCCGAGCCAGGACAGAGCTCCGACGTGGCTCTGGCTAGAAAGCATGAAGTTGGGTCTAAGTGGTTCCATCAGGCTTTTGGGTCTAAAATGATGTCCTTTCCTGTCTAGTCCATGAGATACGTGGATGTGCGACACCGCAGCGTGCTTTGTGCCCGTTTCGCTCTCTGGGAAGTGAGTGGGCAAAAGCAAAGGCGCAGTCTGGTCCCGGGCTTGCAGCGCGCTGGTTGCATCACCTAATCCTGAGCGGCAGCTCGCCTGCAGACATTGTTGACACACGGTAACTAGCTCATGTTTCAAGAAGGATTTCATAGATGTCATAGTGATAAAAAATTATTGCTACTTATCCCTCTGAGATTAAGCAGTGGTTACTTTAGAGCCTGTTAAATGCAGCCCTCGGCAACGTTAAAATACCTCTATGAAGTTTTCATACAATGCGCCTAGTAGTGTGATTTTAAGACAGTCAAATGAGACAGAATGAATGTTTGCACAAGGTCTGCCAACCAGGCTGGTGTCGTGCTCGTGTCTCTGAGTAGCCCACACAACGGTAACACTTGCCAAACTCAGGTAAAAGCGGTGCTCTGTGATACCGAGAGTTAGAGAACAGAGCTTGGTTTTGGTGGCTTTAATCAGCACCAGTTTGGCACTCTGTCCAAACACATCATCGCCTTCATTTCACATCAAAATGTCAGGTTTATGTCTCAGTCAGTCCCAGGGGTCCTTGAGCGGTCAGTTCAGCGTTAAAAGCTGTCCCAAATTATTTTTGCACCAAGTGGAACCCATGCTCCTCCATTCCCCTCCCCATGCTGGCTCCTTCCTGTGGTTTCTTAGGACTTTCCCTGGCACGAACACACAACCCCGAGGCTTTGAGAGATCATGTATCAGTGACAGGCAAGTCTGCAGTTGCATGAATGAAAAAAAAAGCTTTATTAAATGTGTACAGAGTGCACGTTGGCACCTGCGCGAAATCGGGGTAAAGCAGGGCGCAGAAGCAGACGAGTGAAGCTGGCTGCTGGCGGTGGCACAACCGCATCGAACAGAGCCTCAGGCAGGGCACAGGCCGGAGGCTGGGGCCGAGGGTCCATGGGGCCGCCTGCTCCGCTAGCGGGTGGTGAGCGCGACCTGCTCCCGGGAGGAGACCACCTTCCCGTCCTGCACCTCCTCGACAATTGTGCGGACCTGGCGGGAGGACGTCATGGCTGCCCACGGGAAAAGAGAGGCGGTTACTCGGGGGGCAGGAAGGGGAGAAATTTCTTAACACGGTATCAGATGCTGCATAAGGAAGACGTGGGAAATTCCGTGGGGTACCAGAAAATGCAGTTTGGAACAACTCTGCATTGGCTGGGAAGAGGGAAGAGCCGGGCTGATGAGGAGGCTCGAGAAGGCAAAGGGCCCGCTCCTTAAACTCATAGCGTGGTTTGAATCTGCAGGTCTGCGTTCCGCTGGAACACGGGCTGCTCAGTCCCAGGGCTCATTCAGGCCAAATCATTCCTGTGATAAAGGAATGGGAGGCATTTCCCTTCCTTACAGCTTTTTCCTGTGGTTACTAGTTATAAGATGCTCACATGCCGGCCTGGCAGCTGGCGCTGCCGCAGCCGGTGAGACACGCCTGGGGACTGATTTCACTCTATCAGATTGGCAGCGGCTCTAAAAGCAAATCTCCGAGCTGTTTGCCGTAGGCGCGTGGAGCAAGATGCGTTCTTACCGTCTCTGCCAGAGTGTGAGGACATCGCAGAGGAGTACTGGGAAGAGATGCTGCAGGAGAAGGAGAAAACAAAAGAGGGGTTAGGGACAAACTCTTTTTTGTTGTTGTTTCATGGGCTCTGCATTCAGGCAGGAGAGGAGAATGAAGTCTCATAGGGACTGCGATGACATCTGCCGTGCTCGGGTCTCCTGGAGTGCAGAGGGACCGTTGCCCCCAGCAACGTTGCCTTACAGCAAGGAACGGCGCCTGCTGCAGCATCTCGCTGCAGACAGAAACCAGGGACAGAGCTGTTGGGCATTGTTGGTATGAACAGAAACATGAACCCTGAAAGCTGCAATCAGGATGAGGCCCTGAACAGCACGTTTTCTGCCTACCGCCCGTCCCCTGCCGCCCCGCCGCCCCAAGAGAAGCCCTGTACGCACTGGGCGTCCTCGCCCTCCAGGAGGCGGCGGTACGTGGCGATCTCCTGCTCCAGGCGGCACTTGACGTCCAGGAGGACCCTGTACTCGTGGTTCTGGCGCTCCATGTCGCACCGCAGCTCGGCCAGCTGCTCCTCCACGCCGGTGATCAGCCCCTGCAGCTGGGCCAGCTGGGTGCCGTAGCGGGCTTCTGTGTCAGCCAAGGTGCCCTCCAGCGCCGCTTTCTGCGTGCAGAGGAGAAGGTTGGGGTGAGAGGGGGACGGGGACAACGGGGACGGGAGGGAGGGGAGGCCGCGGGGGTCCCCCTGCCCGTGCTGCCGCATTGCAGCCTGCAGGCAGCCGGCCCCTCGTACCGTGCTGAGCTGGGACTGCAGGTCGATCTCCAGGCTCTGGATGGTGCGGCGCAGCTCCGTGATCTCCGTCTTGCCGCTCTGGAGCTGCTCCGTGTTGATGGCCACCTCGCGGTTCAGCTCCTCCGTCTGCAAGAAGGCCAAGCCGTGCCGTTAGAGCCCGGGCGAGCGGGCGCAGCCTCGGGCCCCGCGGTGCTGCGGGCGGGCGAGCTCACCTTGCTGAAGAACCACTGCTCGGCGTCCCTGCGGTTCTTCTCCGCCAGGCTCTCGTACTGCTCCCTCATGTCAGCCAGGATCTTGGTGAGGTCGATGCCGGGAGCAGCGTCCATCTCCACGCTGATCTCTCCACCCACCTGCCCACGCAGGGCGTTCATTTCCTACAGAAAAACAGACGCATCGGAGTGGAATCATCATATTCCCATCACGACAAATTTCAGATCACTCATCTTATTCGCACCCAGCACACAAACCTCCCAGACCTTCTGTCTGAAGGGCTTGTTTCCCTCCCCCGTGTGCATTTGCGTGTCTCCTGACAGCCCTAATTGCAGAGACAGTCCTGCACGTTGCACCTGACCCCCCTTCCTTGTGCACAAGGAGCATTTTGTTGGTCCTAGTTGCCTGGCTCTGTGCTCACCTCCTCGTGGTTCTTCTTGAGGTAGGCCAGCTCCTCCTTCAGGTTCTCGATCTGCATCTCCAGGTCGGCTCTGGCCAGGGTCAGCTCATCCAGGACTCTGCGCAGGCCGTTGATGTCGGCCTCCACGCTCAGGCGCAGGGCCTGCTCTGTCTCAAACCTGGGGACACACGCTCGTGGTCACACCGTGGGGCCCAGCTGATACAGACTTTTTCTTGTTTCCTTCCCTAGCTTGTGCATTTCTGCCAAGCACCCCGTATTTCATGTGCATATGCAGCTCTCTGCAGAGCAGGAATGTCAAGACAACGCCGTGCCCAGGAAGAGATGCACGCTTCCCAAATGTCACACGGTCAGCAGTGAGCTGGTGGTGCGACTTCAGTTGCAGAAGGAAAGGAAAGCCTTGAACAGGCTGGCTTTTCCCTCCCTTCTCCTAGAGCTCTTGAAGGCATTGGACTTACTTGGTTCTGAAGTCATCAGCTGCCAGCCTGGCGTTGTCAATCTGTAAGACGATGTTGGCGTTTTCGACAGTAGCAGCAAGAATCTGGGGGGAAAGAAAAGAAAGAGAAGGAGTGAAAAAGTCGTTCCAAAAACTTGCTGGCTGCTGTCTGAGTTCCCGTTCAGGAGGACTGGAGCAGCTCCGAGCCGCCTGCCCTTGGGCTGGACTCTGCCCAGAGAGAGACGGGATGCTCAGGCCCAGCCCCTCCTGGGCACTAACTCAGTCTCGTGAAGGCAGCGGCGTGCGCACGTGTCGCAGCCTGTTCCCCCGCCGCAGCGGCAGCTCCAGACGCTCACGCAGCACCCGGAGTCCTGGCAGCGCCCTGGGCCACGTCTGGCAATGCCGCACGGCCCAGCCGAGAAGGAAAAACGAGTTGAGGAAGGAGCGCCTTGCGCCCGGGTTGCTTTCGTAATTACACCCGAGGTGCGAGTATTTGTTCTGGGATTTTGAAAATGATTGGCCATTTAATGAGCAGTAATTTCTGTAGCCACAAGCTAATGAAAAGCTCGCACTGAGTTGTGGTGCTTCAGGGGATATCCTAGCAGTAATCCAGGAGCGAGTGTTGACGTTGCCATTCCCAGCTGCAGTGGGAGGGAGGAAGGGTCTGCCTTGCCCTGGCTGTCTGTGAGACCAGCACTTCACCACTCGCCTCCCCCGCTGTCTGTGCTCCAGGTCGGAGCACGCCTGGCGGGCTGGAATCCAAGGAGAAGCTCTGAGTGCCAAGGCAAGAGCCCCTCACCCCAGCGTGAAGCCCAGGAGAAGGGGAACAGAGCGGGAGTTCTGCCCCAGGGGATGACTCCAGAGCCTGTGTGTGGCCACTGCCCCATTTCCCTGGCATTTACCACCAGAGGCAGCACAGTTGCCCACCCGCACACCTCCAGCCCCTCCAGCGGAGCCTGGGCTGACTAAGGGTGCTGTCACCTGGCGTAGGCAGTGCTGAAGGACCAGTCAGCTCCTGGTGAGTAATATGGGCAGAGCTGGTCGTGGGGAGGACAGTGATGGCAGGGCAGGAGGGGAAGGACAGATCCAGGTGCTTTTGTTCAAGGACCTTGCCTGAAATCAGCCAGGGAGCTGCTAGGAATAGAGAAGCAAGCTTGGACATGGTTAATTTGCTGCATTTTAGCACACCTGACTTCAGCACCTCTGAAGCCACCTACTACAACCCGCTATGTCCTGGCTCCTCCTGGTTTTTCACTTGTGCCTGTGTTTGCACCTCCCAAAGAACAAGCATCTCATGGGGCAGTTCCTTTCTTTTTTAACTTCTGTCCTCAGCCTCCTATCAGGCTAGAAACAATCTGATTTGTAGGATCTTCATGAGAACTGCTTAGCACCGCTGTTTGCATATCATTCTTCAGTAGTGAACAGAGACAAGGAGATAACGTGTCCCTGCCTGCAGAATGCTCAGTCAGGAGCCTGGCAAAGGCAGCACATACCTGGGGCATCAGCAGCATTGAGGAGAGGTGGGAAATGGCCGGCGGGGCATGCAGCCTGCTCGCTGCAGCACGGCCATGCAGCTGCTGATAACCGAGCCAGTGTCTGATAGCCTCGGAGTCCAGCTTTCCTGCTCGCCTTTCTCCCTGCACTGAAATAGCCAATAGCCCATACGTCCTTGTGCCTTGTGGAGGACCTGGCCCATAAACTGCTGTTAATAAGCTATGACTGTTATTTCCAAGCAAGGTATTTCTGTTTTCCCATCTCAGACCAATTACCTGTCATTTGTTAATACTCTTCCCTACAGCTTTTAGGAACAGACTCATCTTTTAAAAAATTACTTTAATGAGGACCTTGATAACCACAGCATCCTACCTTGCTCCTGAGCTCCTCGATGGTCCTGTAGTAGGGGCTGTAGTCACGCTCTGGCCCAGGTCCCTGCTTCTTGTACCATTCACGGATCTTGACCTCCAGGTCGGTGTTGGCCTCCTCCAGGGCCCGCACCTTGTCCAGGTAGGCAGCCAGGCGGTCGTTGAGGTTCTGCATCGTCTCCTTTTCGCCGGCCGGGAGGATGCCATCGCCGCCTCCAAAGCCGCCTCCAAAGCCGCCTCCATAGCCGCCTCCAAAGCCAGCCCCAAAGCCAGCCCCAAGGCCAGCCCCGTAGCTACCCCCGAAGCCAGCGCCGAGGCCCCCTGCGACGCTGCTGCAGTAGCTGCCCCCATAGCCGCTGCCGAGCCCCGAGACGATGCGAGAGGAGACGGAGTAGCTGCTGGAGCCCCCGTGGACGCTGGGGGCTCTGTAGCCTCCTCCGCCCACCCGCACGCAGGACAGCCTGCTGGAGCCTGCCCCCGGGCCCCCCAGGCCCTTGAGGGAGGAGGAGGAGGAGTATTGCCTGACAGTGGTGCTCATGGTGAGGGGCAGCGGAGGCTGTGGCGCTGGAGAGGGACACCCGGCTCAGCAGCGCAGACAGCGAGTGCGAGCTTCCCCCGGGCTTGGAGCCCTTTATAGCCCAGGCGGGAGGCGTTGCCGGCGCTGTTTTTTTTCTCTTGCATTCCCAATGATTTTCATCATTCCTAAAATCTGAGCCAACTTCCAGAATCGTCATTTTTCCTTTGTTCTGTTCACGCTTTTTGTCATATTTCACTAGAAACATCTTATCTCACAAAGGGCGTTTTTAAACTTCTTCCGTTTCCAAGTAAATAGTCAGGTGTGATTCAAAGTAGGAGGCTCCTTGCTCAGGGCTACATTTTAACATTCCTTTGTAGCGTTAGCTCAGAAACAGAGCTGTTGAGACAGTGTTAGAGTGGAGGAAGTCAACATCTCTTTTGCTGTGTCTTTTTGTCCCAGCTGCTGCCGTTCCCTGTCTCTGCTTGCGCCGTACACACAGCCCAGCTGCAGGGACAGCAGCCCCGCTGCAAGCCCTGGGTGTACACCCGCGTCTGTGAGTCCAGGGGTGCTGGAAGGAACTTGGCTGCCAACCCTGGAAATGCAGGTCCTCTCTTTTATGCACAGAAGGAGGGAGCTTCTGTAGCATTGAAAAAGGAGTTAATCCTTCAGGGCTCATTCAGTTCTGCACTTCAGAGACCACCCAAGAGTGGAGGAATATGGAAGGGCAGTAAGGAGTGGTTGTTCTGTCTTGTGCTTTGTGAAAAAGAGCCCTGCAGACTGTTCAGAAGGGGCAGGGCATGGCCACTAGCTGGAATAACTTAAACATCGTGAGGTTCTCCAGGAAAAAATGCAGAATCGCATCAAGCAGGTGAAGGGTGTAGGGAAGAGGGCTACTGGTCACTGAGCGCTGCAGAGCAGAGAGCTGAAAGCTGACAGTAACGGGGCTTAGCACCTAATGCTAATGCTGGTTTGGTGTGAACATCCCCATCAGTGGTGACCAGGGAGGACGACTTCAGCGTGAGTTTGGAGTTTACAGCTCCCGTGTAAACGGCTTCGGAGAGGTCCCGGCTGCCCCTGGCGAGCGAGGGCCCTGGAACCCCGCGCCCCACGCGTGGCCGAGCTCGGCTGCCGGTTCTCCGTGCTGAACCGCGTCACGGACAGAAACCGCAGACCTGAGTGTCACTCGCTAATCATGCAGGGCGTGGAAGAGAAGATATTTCCCATGTATGTGCACGGTGAATTGTTTGACTGTGTTCATAGACAGGCCCCAACAACCTCTTCCCAAGAGCCAAGCAATTCCTTAGATCATTTGCCAGGAACGGGGGGAAAGAGTTTGGAAATAAGCAACGGAGGTACATTTCTAAGTAGCTCTGAGTGGCGTGACTCCCTCCCCTCTGCGAAGAAAGCTGGAAACGACACAGGGGTGGGATGTGCCCTTGGGACTCCGCTCGCTGGCAGCTATGGAGAAGCACAGCGGCAGATGTTCCCGCTGGGAGAGGAGGCGGAGATGCAAACGCTCCGACGTGTGCTCCCCGGCTGGGGGACGGCTTCGGTCTCTTGGCGGCGGCACCTTCTTGTCGCGTGAGCGCCAGCAGCCGGGGCGCGGAGCCAGCAGGCGCCCGCCTTGCGCTCGCCTTCCCCGGGTGCGGATGCAGCGCGAGGCAGCGCGGGGGAGCCTGGGGCCGTGCTTTGTCCCTGGCTTCGTCCGCAGCTTCACCCCGGTCCCGGCAGCAGGCAGAGCTCATCCCCGCTGAGAGAAAGGGCCTGTCGGTGACAGCACCGCCACAGTCCCCCTGCAAGTCCAAACCCTCAGCCTCGGCACCAGCAAAGCCTTCCAGGCCAGTCGGCCCGCAGCAACAACCAGCTTCCCGCAGCCGCTGCGCAGGGCGCAAAACCGTCACAGCGTGACGAGGTTGACAGCATACTCCTTCTTTGTGTGAAATTGCCTTTTCTTTCATCTTTTGTTTTCTATTTAACCACTGTAAGCGTCATAAAAATACGCATTGCTCAAAATATCTGTGTACTTTGATAATACCACACAGCAGCAATTAAAATTATGAGGTGTTAATTAAGACTTAACAAATTAAAAATTCTAAGGCATTATTTAGCATGACCTCCCATTGAACACAACCACAAATGACTACATATTGTTTGAATCACACTCTCTTTTAAATAAAAGGCCAACTATTAATAAATCAGATTCCCATGCACACTATGAGCCTATTTCTTATACATTTCAAAATCAAAATGCCAATTCTGTGGCACAACAGTGATTTCGTGGTAGCATATTGGTGTTTAAACGTGCAGTTCTGTCTTCAAGAGGAAAACAGAGATGAAGATCTGGCTCCAAACATGTATCAGCAGACCTGGTAGATGAAACCACCTGCACACATCTCTGTTTATTTTAGTGGGCTTATAAAGTGTGCCCTAGTATCAGATTATGATACAGAAGTTGCCTAAAAAGAGTTGAGAAGCCACACCTTCATATCTCTTTCTAAAGTGGTCTTTTATGTCAGATTAATTCAGCATAGCCTGAGAAGTCAAACCGTCTTTCTGGCATAAAGTCCCGCTTTCTGAAACCTGCCTCGAGCTGCCGCTGCCTGTCTGCATAAGCCACCACCTGCAGCTCCCTCCTCAAGGGGTTTCTTAAGGTCGGGACTAATTGTTAATGCTTTAGGCAGGAGAGAATCAACATCTGCTTTCCACACCTATCTTGCAATTTGCAGTAGCAGACGTAATTAAAATAGGGGGTTTTGTTTGCGAGCTGTTATTTATTGTTTTTATAGCAGCATGGATGTGCCTGGACTTTTCCAAGAGAAAAATACAAAGCAAGGATGAATTCCAGAGCGGCTCCTGCAGCATCTCCACGCTGGGAGTCGCAGGGTGGCAGCAGAAGGGACGCGACCACCGCGGGGAGCTCAGGGGAGCCGCGAGAGGTGCTGGTGGTCCCTGCACCGCCCGTGGGGAGAACTGGGGGTCCCTACGAGGTGACCTGTGAAGTCTGTCCCCACCCTTCTCATGCGTCTGAGCTCATGCTGCTCCATGCCTGCCCGCACCCAGCGCGGAGCCCCCGCGTGCAGCAGCGGAGGGCGAGCAGTGGCTGGGGCTGCAGAGGTGCCGTGGCAGCGCCCCGGGGCAGGACTCGTGCCCTGTTATTTCCTCGTGGTCCGTCCGCCAGGAGCCAGGAGCGCCTGCGGCGGCAGAGCGGTGGTAGTCGTCTTCCTGACCGCAGCACGCCTTCCCTGGGATGTGTTTATGTGTCCTTTGGTGGAATCCGAGTGGAAATGAGATCACTGTTCATCAGCTGTAAGCTTCAAAACCAAAGCCACGTGTACCACAGCTCGGTAGGTGCCGGGTGTGCGTTCAGCCGGCTCGCTCGGGTACCAGAGCTGTGCTGTAGCCCCAGGGGCCATGCGGGTCGCAGGGGCACGCGTAGCAGAGCTCTGCGATGGACGGGCTGGGCGCAGGCACCCAAAAACGGGCCGGGCTGCGCGGCCGCAGCATGGGGTTCCGCTAGACCAGGCACCCCTGCGCCTGCTCGCAGCACGGGTGCGCTGTGGGCATCCCTTCAGCGTTTTGAAAAGCATGGAATTCTGTCTTATCTCCCCATGCGATGCGGGCAGATTTTCTGGAAAGGGGACTTAAAACTATGTGGGCAGCTCTATTCTTACACACATTGAGTAGCACTTTTCTGAATCATGCCATTGATCTGAAAGTTGGATTTATGAAGTAATGTGGCAGAATCCAGCCAAGAATGTGTCTGAACTGGCTTTCCAGGAACAGCTGGGCCAGCTGACGGCCCTGAGATCTGCTGCGTCAGGAACAGCCACTGACAGCCAGGAGCGCCAGAAACACCTCCCAGAAGAGCTTTCCATCTCTCTGCTTGTGGAGACCATACCCACCACTCCCAGTCACTTGTTTTCCTCACGCCTTAGCAGTGCCTTTGGAAGCAAGAGCTAAACGAAGCTGTATTCTAGAGGGGCACCACCCAGTGTATCCCTAACCCATTTCATCTTGCCGTGAGGTTTGGTGTCTGGACTGCACGGCAAGTGCTGAGGCAGAGCCGGGAGGGAGCAGCTCGCCGGGTCCTGGCTGCGCATCCCGCTTTTCTGCTCACTGCCTTGCTTGGACTCGCTGAGTTAAAAGCTTCAGCTCTGCTGTTGCTACACGTTGCAGCACTTTGCCCCCAACCCAAAATTTGCAGTGCCTCAGCTGAGATGAAACCTCTGACAAGTGCCACCTCCCGTGACCCTGTAGTCGGTTCCTCTCTCGACCTCCACCCACATCGGCTGCCTGACGGAACCAGAGACACAGAACATCCCTGCTTCCAGAGAGGAGCTTTGTCCTACAGCTCCGCTGGCGGGGCCGCCTGGCTCTTCAGAGCGATAGACGACTCGGGTTTGCACGAATGCCAAAAGCTTTATTTGATTTCCAAGCACAGCACGGCGCTTAGAGAAAGGGTGAGGGGCTCAGTGGTATGATAAAAAGAGAAGCTGCTTTTCCTGAGCTACAGAGCCAGAGCACATAAACTGGAGGCTTCTTTCGCTTTGCTATGAGAGGTTTGCAGGAGACCTCGCAGCCAATTTAGCGGGCAGCCTGGGTGATCTGCTCCCGGGAGGAAATCACCTTCCCGTCCTGGACTTCCTCGAAGATCGTGCGGATTTGACGGGTAGTTACGGGTCCTACAGTGGAGAAAGAAGGAACCGTTACTTATGTAAGGTGTCCTAGATTTTTCACAGGTGGATTTGTTATTACCAGCAGCTGCCGCGGAAATGCAATAAAAAACCAGGATTCCTACTCCTGAATACTTCATTACAGTTTCAGTCTATGCAGATAGTCTTCTAAAACATGGCTTTGGTATATCAGAAGAATCGTTTCTATCGATTCACATTTTGAAAAGGTAATAAAATAGTAATTTTATTAAATTAGTAAGTATGAGTCTGTAGTAAGAAGGTGGCTAAGGATGCGCCAGAGATCGGTGTGATCAGTGCTTCAGAACGGAGATGTTCTTACCTTCTTTCACAGGCTGCGAGGTGTAGTGGGAAGACATGCTACAGGAGGGAAAAATGAAACATGGTCAGAAAGGGAAAAAAGTGAGTGATCTCTAAGACAAAATCATTATTCAAACCCTGCCTTTTCTTCTTGTACCAGTATATGACTAAAATACCTTCAGAAAACTACTTTGTGCTAAGATTTAGAGGAAGAAAATGATAAGGATGTATGTGTGCCGGGGGATTGGGGCATTAAGGCAGCACCCCGCCCAGCTGCAATGAGCAGTGGTACCTGCTCCTTCCCCAGGGATGCTGCAGTGCCGTAATAACCCCCGGCTGTTCTGCATGAACAGGAGCAAAAAGGGAGACCCAGTGGCATGCCGTGGGTCAGGAAATGGGCTCACAGGATCCTCCAAGGAACACAGGCTGCTCATTCTTTATTTCCTTCACTGCCGCCCGTCCCCTGCCACCCTGCCGCCCCAAGAGAAGCCCTGTACGCACTGGGCGTCCTCGCCCTCCAGGAGGCGGCGGTACGTGGCGATCTCCTGCTCCAGGCGGCACTTGACGTCCAGGAGGACCCTGTACTCGTGGTTCTGGCGCTCCATGTCGCACCGCAGCTCGGCCAGCTGCTCCTCCACGCCGGTGATCAGCCCCTGCAGCTGGGCCAGCTGGGTGCCATAGCGGGCTTCTGTGTCAGCCAAGGTGCCCTCCAGCGCCGCTTTCTGCATGCGGAGGAGAAGGTTGGGGTGAGAGGGGGACGGGGACAACGGGGACGGGAGGGAGGGGAGGCCGCGGGGGTCCCCCTGCCCGTGCTGCCGCGTTGCAGCCTGCAGGCAGCCGGCCCCTCGTACCGTGCTGAGCTGGGACTGCAGGTCGATCTCCAGGCTCTGGATGGTGCGGCGCAGCTCCGTGATCTCCGTCTTGCCGCTCTGGAGCTGCTCCGTGTTGATGGCCACCTCGCGGTTCAGCTCCTCCGTCTGCAAGAAGGCCAAGCCGTGCCGTTAGAGCCCGGGCGAGCGGGCGCAGCCTCGGGCCCCGCGGTGCTGCGGGCGGGCGAGCTCACCTTGCTGAAGAACCACTGCTCGGCGTCCCTGCGGTTCTTCTCCGCCAGGCTCTCGTACTGCTCCCTCATGTCAGCCAGGATCTTGGTGAGGTCGATGCCGGGAGCAGCGTCCATCTCCACGCTGATCTCTCCACCCACCTGCCCACGCAGGGCGTTCATTTCCTACAGAAAAACAGACGCACATCCTCATGAATCCACCGATCCATGCATAAAGATGTTCTTCTCAAGACAGCTCTTCAGGAAAGACAGCATCCTCCTGCATGTACTTCTGGGGCAGGTAGCAACGGGGACCAAACCAGGGCCTATGCTCCACTATCACAAATAAAATAATCCAAATTGTATCTTAAGAAATCTCCATTTGAGTTAAATCTGGCTTTCTTCAGAGAATAAATCAGAGCCTCATTTCTCAGGAGACTGATCTTCCGTGCCTGAAGCTGCTAGGATTGTTAATAGATCTCTAACAGCTACAGTGGACATTACTGAAATAACAAGGGGTGAACGGGCTTTACGCAGGCTCCAGAGGGGATGGATCATCTCTGCTTCCCTCCCAGCAGTTCTCATTTTCCCTCCCAGCAACTCGAAATCCAGCACAGTCTTACAGACTGGACCAGAGCTCGTATTTCTGGGCCCAGGCTGGAGACTTCTCTGAGCCTGGCTCCGTGCTCACCTCCTCGTGGTTCTTCTTGAGGTAGGCCAGCTCCTCCTTCAGGTTCTCGATCTGCATCTCCAGGTCGGCTCTGGCCAGGGTCAGCTCATCCAGGACTCTGCGCAGGCCGTTGATGTCGGCCTCCACGCTCAGGCGCAGGGCCTGCTCCGTCTCAAACCTGGGGACACAAGAACAGTGACGAAGGATGCAGGAGGTCACACCCGGCCGGGACAGAGCCCCTCGGCTGCTGCTCACGTCCTCCCCACTGCTGGCGTTGTGTCACAGCTGCGTGACCCCTGTGGTGCACGCACCCCCCTCTGATGGTGAGTGCTCGTGAGGGGAACAACTGATGGAACAGTGTCCGCCTGGGTCCATGAATTGCTTTGCCCCTGCCATTACTGGGCCTTGTTACTGGGTCTGCTGAGCTATATGCACGGAAGGTAAAAGCATAGCAGAGGCTCCGTGCAGGTTGTCTGTGCAGGAGAGCTCATACCATAGAGCACCAAGCAGCGGGAATAAAATAGTAAAGGTTTGGATGGAAGCAGGAAAATCCCTAAGCACCTACAAGATTTAGGTGTCTAGCTGCTTTGGAAATTACACCTTCATTTTGAAGGCTTTGTTTCCAAGTTGCCTATTTGGGTTTGGGATGGGATTTTTTTCCTCATTTCATCAGACATCTCTGCAGACTTTGTTCCCTTTCTCCAGGAAATGTGGCTTACTTGGTCCTGAAGTCATCAGCTGTCAGCCTGGCATTGTCGATCTGCAGGAGGAGGTTGGCATTGTCGACTGTGGTCCCCAGGACCTGGAGGGTGGAGAGTAAAGAGAAAGCACAAAATAGGCGTCAGAAACACCTGCTGGTTGATCAGCACACGTGAGGCTGTAGAGACAGGAACAGTTTGGGGGAAGCTTGGGGTTTCCTTAACTGAAGAGTATCCTGAATCATGACCAGTGAGACACTGCTGAGAGAGAGCGTCTAATGACCTCCCTTTCCAAAAACTCTGTGACCTCTGTTTCCAAAATTGCATCACTAAGTATTTCAAAAGGCAACATGAAGTCACGTGAAGTATGTGAGATCAGATAATAACATTTGTTCCTAAGCTCCAGGGCACGTGGTGATTATGCAAGGGTCAAGAAGGAATTACCGCTTTCCCAGCCACAGCACCGTGCAGCTCTTCTGGCGGGGAGATGGACCAGCAGGGCGCTTGTGTTTGGCAGACCTTGTGCCCGTTTTTCTGGGATGGGTTTAATTTGTTGACTGCAGAAATGGAGCAAAATGTGGTGAGCAGGTGCCTACAGCTTCTGATTTTTACATTACAAACATAGGAGCAAATAATCCACGCTGGGAAAAGACTCGAGGCAGAGGCTGGGAGGATATCAGCTATGGTGCCAAGGAGACAGGGGAAAAAGTTTCCCTGCATCACTTGCCGGTGCTCCTGCATCTCCGGCTGCACACAGCCTTCCTTCTTGTTTACTGGGGGTGACTCGTATGTAAGCAGTAACAGAGAAGGACAAAGTCAACTCTTGAGCATTTCCCCCAAAATGGGATGTTGAGAATTGAATCAGAACTGGGGGAAATCCCTCCGGAGCTGCCCGGGCTGGGGGGTTTGCAGCAAGCCTGGCCCTGGGCAGTGACTGCTGGAAGGAGGCAGAAAACTCACTGTTGGTGAGTTCTGTCTTTTTCTCCTTAGCGTCTAAATCACATCATTACTGAGGCGCTGAAATAAGGGACAGTGATCTGCATAGTCTTTGACTGAATGTTTACAAATATCACATCACTGTGATATAGTTTCATAGGTTCATAGTTTGCAGACACCTACAACTTTCCCAAGTATTCATTTTAAAGCCTCAGAAAATGTACATTATCAATGCAGATTAGTCCCTAATTCTTAATTTTTGCATTACGTCCTTTTACATCTGCTTCTTTCAGTGAAAATTGTCTTTATTTCCATCTAGAAGAATGTAATCAAGAACTGACATTGAGAAATCTCTGCATGTCCAGCCTGGCACTCTGCATGTGTACCTGAGGCACTCCGTTACCACATAGCTGCTGCTTGCTAATTAGAGGTAGCAGTCAGTGTTTCTGTTTGCTCTCTGATTGGGAGATGACCAACTGTGTTAATCACAGCATCCTACCTTGCTCCTGAGCTCCTCGATGGTCCTGTAGTAGGGGCTGTAGTCACGCTCTGGCCCAGGTCCCTGCTTCTTGTACCATTCACGGATCTTGACCTCCAGGTCGGTGTTGGCCTCCTCCAGGGCCCGCACCTTGTCCAGGTAGGCAGCCAGGCGGTCGTTGAGGTTCTGCATCGTCTCCTTTTCGCCGGCCGGGAGGATGCCATCGCCGCCTCCAAAGCCGCCTCCAAAGCCGCCTCCATAGCCGCCTCCAAAGCCAGCCCCAAAGCCAGCCCCAAGGCCAGCCCCGTAGCTACCCCCGAAGCCAGCGCCGAGGCCCCCTGCGACGCTGCTGCAGTAGCTGCCCCCATAGCCGCTGCCGAGCCCCGAGACGATGCGAGAGGAGACGGAGTAGCTGCTGGAGCCCCCGTGGACGCTGGGGGCTCTGTAGCCTCCTCCGCCCACCCGCACGCAGGACAGCCTGCTGGAGCCTGCCCCCGGGCCCCCCAGGCCCTTGAGGGAGGAGGAGGAGGAGTATTGCCTGACAGTGGTGCTCATGGTGAGGGGCAGCGGAGGCTGTGGCGCTGGAGAGGGACACCCGGCTCAGCAGCGCAGACAGCGAGTGCGAGCTTCCCCCGGGCTTGGAGCCCTTTATAGCCCGGGAGGGAGGCGTTGCCGGTGCTTTTCGTCACCCCTGACACTCGTAGCCAAATTCCATAATCATCATTTTTCTCTCCCCTGTTTTCATGTCTTTTGTCACATCCCACTAGAATCACTAGAGCACACAGAATCTTCTCTTTCCGCTTTCGTTCCCAGCACCCCGGCGTGATTCAGGACTGAAGGCTCCTTGCTCAGGGCTACGTTTTAGCATTTTGCTGTTGCACCTGAGACACCGAGGTGCTCGCTCCAACTCCACCCTGCTGCTGCTTCACAAAGTAACAAGTGAATCCACTGTGACATGCCGAGTTACCCACAAGTGTCTTATATCCTTAAATTCTACAAATCTATTTATTTGCTTTTTTTAAAGAGTCTAAAGGCAACGAAAGGTGCTGACTTAAGAACTCTGAGCATCCATAATCTTTATATTGGGCTGATCCAAAGCCAGATGGAAATTTTCCAGCCAGGACCTCTATCCCAGGACAAGCACAGACCTGGCGGTATTTGAGTACTGATACTGTGCTTGGCAGAAATCCTGTAGTTCAAAAGAGAAGAAACTCCAGCAATTTCTGCTTACGTACTGTGTAGAGTGAATCTCTGCAGAGACTGGAAAGTCCCCACTGCAGTGGTTTTTCAGTCACTTTAAATTGCAGGTGCCTAACGCTTCCCAGTGGCACCTGGATAATGGATTCAAGCCTTGTGACAGCTCCTGCTTTGCTGCATCGCCTTGCACAAACTGCACAGAAGCAGCCTGTGACTTCTGCAAGGTTTGTAGAAGCCAAAAGTTTCTGTGCCTCAATTTCTTCTGTCTCATTGCTGAGGCAAGCTGTAATGTTTAGATAATCTAAATCAGATAAAAGAATTGAAACTGCAGTAGACACCCACTGCCCGGACACTTTACATACAATTTCTGATAGGAAGAATAGGATCAGCTCTTGTGCCTGTGTGCAGATCTGCTTTTTCCTGCAACTTTGGAGCTGCAGGACAGTAATGCTAACTTAATTCAGCAGGACCAGCATTGCCTGCATGAAAAGAACGGATGGGCAACACAAAGAGCAGTGAGGAGCAAGAACACCACGACCATCTGTGAAGTTTAAACGGGACAACCCAGAGGAGATGTGCAGAGATGAGGTAATGCAGCCACCCCGATAGCCACACCTGCATCGTGTTATTAAGGGATTGAGCGTTGTGATTATAGTAATGCAGCTGGACAGGTATTAGCGTGAAAAAGCAGCAGAGAACCAGGAAGGGAGACACTGAACTGTTTTATTCTTTGCTTGGAAAAAAAAAAAATCCTTTTAGTGATGTGGCGCCAGCTCTTGCAGTATACAGTGGAAAATCGCACACCCAACCTGCTGGCCTACCTGGCTCCAGAGATGTCATTCACGGATAAGAGGAGTTATTCTTTCTTTTAACAGAGGTGCCTGTGAGGTAGCAATAGAGTTATAGGGATTAGGAAGCCTTTTGTGATTTCTCTCCTGTGGTGATCTCCTTCCTTCCTGGGCCCCCTCTGGCTGTTTTCACATTCTAAGTGCTTAACTGATTTTGGAGTTGCTAGAATGTTCCCAGAGCCTCACCCTTGGTAATTCACGGTGCCTCCTTCCTTTCATCTGTTCCCTGAAGGACACAACAGCAACAACATTGTTAGATCTCAAGGACTTATAGAGAGTCACGTTCTCTTTCTTTAGCAGCCTGTGGAGGGGTGATACGATTTTTCCAGGTAGCCACCTAGGAAGCAGCTCCACCAGAAACAGACCCTGGATCCTCTCAGCCAAGGGCTCTGGTCTCTGGACAGCACTACCACAGCTGATGTGCTTCGGGTTTTGAGTTTTGACCCTCCAGGCTGCAAACCCTGCAGGCTTGGGATGCATGCGTGCCACGTCCCTCCGAGAGCCAGGGGAAAGGAGGGGACCGGGAGCACCCCACCGCCGGCAAATGGCAGAGCGCGCAGATGCGTGCGCTCAGCTTGCGGCGCAGTCCCGGGCAACCTGGCGAGGTTCAGATCAGCGTTCGCTGCTGGCCCGCTTCCCTCCAAAGCGGGGGGTACGGCGTTTCCCAACAGTCCCCGTGGCACAGCGTCGTGTGGGAGCTGCGCTCCAGAGCCATTCCTTGGCCACCCCTGCGCCGAGTTGTTCCAGATGTGCTGGCTTTGCTCGTGTTATGCCTAGTGAACACCCTCCCGCTCCAGGCAATTCCCGCGTTGGCCCTGAGCCCCTCACGTTGGCCAAATCCTGTGCTGTCAGCTCTGTCTCCCTGCTCAGGTCGCTCCCCCATTTTAGGCCAAGCCACGAGACTGCCATAAAAAGAGGCAAAACCCCACCACAGCCCCACGGGAAGGAAATGCCTGGATTTAGGACTTTCACTCTGTATCATCAGCATACAGATGTCCAGTCCATGTTTAAGCTCTTTCGTTACAACTGGCACAGTGGCCTGAGAAGAGATCTGCATCTGGAGGTTTTCGTGCAGAATCAGCTTTTTCTGGTCTTTTCTGATCAGTGCGTTGCCAGCCCGCTGCTGCCCGGGCCTCTGGCTGAGCTCCGCTCAGCATCCCCAAACCGGCCCCACCTGCGGGAGCTGCCCTTGCACCGGCCCTGCCAGCAGGGCACGGTTACGCTGCCGGAGCCGTGTCGGAGGAGCGTGCAGCACTTCAGCTATTTTGTGTTACCAGAAGAATTCAACCTCCCAGGCTCTCCTGAAACACTCACCCACAATAAATTCCCTTGAGATAAAAATACATCATAATGTTCAGGAGATGGTATCAGCGTCTGTTCCAGCACGAAGCATGTCACAGATGCTATCTCTCCCTCAGGTGTGCTGCAGGGTGGGATAAAGAACTCAACTGCTCCGGTTTGCACGGCAAGGGAGGTGAAATTATGAGTTGGGAGTGGACAAGCAGTGCACCGGGAAGGCAGCGTGGTGAGGGCTGGCGTGAAAAGGCCGGGGCCAGTGTGTTGCATTTGCCTCGAACAATAGCACTTAATTGTGCTTGTAATGTAATGAATAAGAGCTAATTAGGAGTCATTGGGTTTCCCCTGTGGGCCAGCTTCTCTTGAGTGCATTTCACAGCAATTCACAGCTCAGCAGCAACCAGCTAAAGGTCTCAACCCTGAGAAAGATGTCTCCTGCATGAAAGGAATGGCAGGCATGGGCTTTACCCTTGTTGACAGGCTTGTTCCATGAGTTTGAACAACACAAGATGGGTAACAAATATATCAAGGTGTGGAGTGAGGTATGCTGTCTTTGTTTCTATCTCATCTGCTGATTCTTTATCATCTGATAGGACATGTCCTGACAGCCCCACACATTATCTGGAAAAAAGCATTCTTAGATTTGTTACCATGAAAGGAAACTTCATGGTGGGTGTGCAATGGAAACTCCCTGCTGGGCAGGCTCGGGGCGTTCGGCCATCAGCCAGCAGGCACAGCCGGGGCTGGCCCGAGCTGCGGGGTGATGCTCGAGGCCACCGCGACCGCTCCCCTGCTGCCCACGGTGCTGAGGGCAGGACAGTCCTTAAGGTCCCTTCCCACCCAAACCGTGCTGTGTTTCTGTGACTCCGCACTGTCCTTCTCTGGGCTCCAAACTGGGTCCCACCAAGGCACAGCCAAGCCTTGCTCTGCCTTCGGGACCCTGCAGGCGGGCAGCCTCTGTCGGCAGCCGAAGGCAGCCGTGTGGCACCACGCTGGGCTCTCAGCAGGCCTTTTCCTCCTCTCGGTGAATGTGGAAGAGGGCGATGCTCCTCCGTGCTGCCTGGTGTCCCCAGCTGTTTGCAGAGCACCAACCGCAGCGAGGTCCTGGCCCTGCCCCATTCGGTGCTTCGCCTCCGCCAGCGAGCACCCCGCTGGAGCACAGCCCCGCTCCCTGCTCCGAGACCCGCTCTGCCTGTTGCAGCGCAGTGTGGCCAGAGGAGATCCCGTAGGGAAGCGATTCCCAGTGAATCCGTGCTGAGCACGCGGCCCCTTCACGCAGTCTGCTACCCAGGGGATGGGCAGCGCTGCGCAGCACGGTCAGCTCGGCTTCGCTCGGGGCTGGCACTGGATGGGCTTTCAGCAGGTGGTTCGAGCTCTTTCCCCTGGTCCTGCTGCAATTTTTCACCCTTGCAGCCACCCAAGTGCTGCGACCGCCCACCGTGCCGCCAGCTCACCGAGCCGAAGCCTGGCTGAGCACTTTTCTGCTGGCATGTTTTAGCAATGAGGATGCTAAATCGGTTTTGATCACAACCAGCCTTGTCTTCAAAGACCTGCTCAGCCCTCGTGTCCCTGCCTGGGGAGCAGCTCGGCTCCCCAAGGGGCTCTCCGCTGGCATCCCAGCTCGTGCGCCTCAGCTCGGGCTCAGGACAGCAACACGCAGGGCTGAGACCAAAGGCAGGGATTCCCTGGTCCAGAGCCCAGTGCTCTTCCCATGAATCCCTCGGGCTGCAGTCAGAGGCATGACCAGGGAGTCATTCCGTCTGGCGAAGGAAAGACAGACAGACAAACCAATGCTTGTTTTACCCTAGACAAAAGAGCGTTCTGTGCGTCTGAGCAGAGCCAAGCTCCCAAGGTATCGCAGACTGTTTTGGCTGAATCTCCACAGCGAATTCCAACCTTTGGAGTTTCCCACATTAGTTTTTCAGCATCTGTCTTCCAGATAGCAAGCGGCTCTTGCGTTTCCTCGCCTCTCGCCTTGTCGGTGTGGAAATGCGATCACGCCCTGTCTGTTCATTCCTCTCACCCGCTGAGCACGGCAGAGCAGGCGGGGAGTTGCGCACATACTTTCCCATGCTGACTGTAGGCAACAGGCGGCAGCTCCCGCTTTCATTCTTTGCCCACACCTGCCGCACCTACAGTGACTCCAAGCCTCCGAGCCACACACGGGAAGCCCGGCTTGGGGACACTCATGACGCTGGCAGCAGGGCGAGGCGGGTGCCCGCATCGGCCCGGAGACACTGGTGCTCGCGGAAGGGCAGGAATTGCGGGAATCGCCGTCCTGCATCTCGTCCTTCCTCCTGCTCTGGGGCGGGGACAGTTACGCCCGGTGCCCCCGGGTGGATGTGACGGGGACTCCACCAGCCCCTGTGACCCCTCCGCAGCAGCCTCTGCCGGGATTTAGTGCCCTCCCGCCCCCAAAGCCTGTCCTGCCCCCTGTGCAGAGCCATGCCACGAACACGGCCCCGTCGACCCAGGAGGATGGGTACAAGCGACGTCCTTGCGGACAGAGATTTCCTAGGGAAACCCCTCTCCCTGGCTGGGGTCCCGGCTCCGAGCTTGGCCCCCTTTGGAGGGG
>VXAA01004761.1:310220-320806 GCA_013399115.1 Anseranas semipalmata
CGCAGGGGGGTGCTGGGGTGCGCGGGAGTTTGCTGGGGCGCAGTGGGATGTGCTGGGATGCACCAGGGCATACAGGGGTGTGCTGGGGTGCTGGGAGGGCAGGGGGTGAGCAGGGCTGTGCCGGGGGGGGTGTACAGGGGGTGTACAAGGGGGTGCTCCAGGGTGGGCGGCCGGTCCCTGCCTGCGTCCTGCCGGTGCTGCTCCCTGCAAAGGGTGCGCACAGCAAGCCCTGCTGCCAGCACCCCGCTGCCAGCACCCCGCGGAGAGGCAGGGCACGGAGCACCGCGGCGGTGAGGCCGCACGCAGCTCTTGGTGCTGCGGCAGCGCGGGCTCTGGGTGCCCCACCTGGGTCTGAAGCGGGGGACCCAGGGGCTCCGTGCCCCCGCAGCCCCAGGGCCGGCCTTGCTCCCACTCCCCAGCAGCAGCCGCGGCGCTGAGCTGGTGCCCGCGTCCCGCCCGGCAGAGCTGGGCCCTCACCCTTCCCGGGCGGAGAGGGGAGGGGAGAGCGTGCACACGTGTGAGGGTGTGCACATGCGTGTGCAAGCGTGTGCATGCATGGTGTAGGTAGTTCTGACTCATCGCCACAGGTGGCACCACGCGCTGCTCACCGCGCCGAGCTCTCGCGGGGAAGCGTCCATCCGGCACCCCGGGTGTGACATGTGGCCCCCTGCGACGTGTGGCCCCCTGCGCTGCCGCGGGACGCGGGGTTTTGGTGGCTGCTGCTTCTGCTCTGCTGCAGCCCCCGGCCCCGCGCCTGTTACCGACCCCAGTTGCCCAGCAGGAGCACGCAGAGACCTGGCTGCGGCGTGCAGGAGCCGTGCAGGGCTCCTGCCCAAGCCAGTCCCCTCTGGGGGTGCCCTCAGCGTGCTCACCCTGAGCCCCCGGCCCCGAGCTGCCCTGCTGGGGCCCCCAGGCAGCCTGGCCCAAGCCTCCCCTGGGGTGGGCCAGACACCACCAGCCCCGTGCAACGGCCCCCGTACAGTGCTGAAAGCCCCGTGGGGCCCTGCTCCCCATGAGCGGAGGCACTTGGGCAGCTGTTGGCTCACAGCTGTCCGAGATACGTCCACTGGCCCAGCGGCAACGTGCCGGGGATGGTGCCTGCACAGCTAGCCAGGGGGAGGGATGTTTGGGGGGGGTTGTTGAGGGGTGCAAGCTCCTGCATGGCCAGACCTGTGCCGCAGAGCCAGGGAGCGGCCTTTCCCCTGGGTCTGGTGAGACCCCCGGGACCGGGGCACTGCGTGCTCCAGCGTGGAGAAGGCTCAGTCCCCTGGGCAAGGGCAGGGAGGGTGGCGTGTGGGTGTTCAGCCGGCCCCACGGGACGTGCGGGCTGCAGGACACGGGGCCCCACGCCTGCGGGAGCCCAGTGGGGTGCAGGCCCCCCCAGCACCGGGGCTGCAGGTGCCCCCATCCACGCCGTGCGCCCTCGTAGTCCCTGCGAGTCATCGCAGTGCATTCCTGGGGCAAGAGGGGACAAGTGCGCTGCAGGGACAGGTCGGCTGCGTCATCCCCGCTCGCTCCCACGCCTGGGGCTGGGGCGGCCCAGCTCCAAGCTGTAACTTGCCTGACGGTAATTACAGAGGACTTCAGAGGATTTGCATTCCTCCTGGCCCACGCCTGGGAAACAACTTTCACCATCAGCCAGTTCCTGAGAAATAGCTTTCCACCTGCGTGGCCGTGCCCAGGGAGCTCTGCGGGCTGAGGGGACGTGGGGGCTCCATCAGCCCTGGCTTGGCTTTGTCCTGGGCGCTGCAGGCAGCCCCGTGCCCTCTGCTGCTGCCCCAGGAGGTCCCGCAGGTGCCGGGGAAGGCTCGTGCCTGCCCCTTCCCTCCGCAGGGTGCGGTGCAGCTCAATGCCCTGACACAGCCAGGGTCCGACCGTCCTTCCCCACGGGCTCAGGGCCTGTGGGTCTTGGTAACGCAAAGCTTTGGGGTTTGCACCAGCGTCCCGGAGAGATCGGAGCCTCGTGGGCGGCCAGGGCAGGGCCAGGTGGGACCCTCAGCCCTTGCCTTGCTTTGGCAGGGGACGGCTCCCTGGTGACTGCCCTGGACCCAGGCCTGCATTGGGGTCAGGGTGGGACCTGTGGGGGCTCTGGGCCCGTTTCTGCTCAGGGCACCTCTGTCTGCCAGTAACCAGCAGGGAGTCAGAGCCCCCCCAAGTTACAGACAGGGCTGGACCTGCCGAGCCCCTCAGACAGATGCCGTCCCTCCTGGCTTCCTCGCTAAACCAGCGAGGAAGGACCCGACTCCCTCCTGTCCCCTGCGCCTTGCCCTGTCCCCTGTGACCCCAGGGAGCCACAGGCAGCCTGTGCCCTGATCCAGCTTCATTGCGCAGCCCTTGCTGGAACTGCCAGCTCCACTGACCTCCAGCCACCGCTGCGTTTCCCACCCTGTGCCAGGGACCAGTGTTGAGGTCACCGTGGGATCGCTGGGACGTTGGGATTGCCATCTTGGCCAGTGCATGCTGCAGCAGCCTACGCTGAGCACCAGCAGAAGCTGCTGCAGGAACGTGAGCTTTGCTGCAGCCAGGCTGCGTGTCCAGCACCGGTCCCAGACTCGTTTGCGAGACCTGGGACGTGGTTCACAGCAGCCAGGCCGGCACAGCACACGGTGCAGAGCCGGCACCGCCAGCCAGGCAGCAAGCCCTTCACCTCCTGCAGCTCGGGGCTGCAGCGGAGCCAGGCACAGTATGGAGCTGGGCACAGCACGGAGCTGGGCACAGCACGGCCGAGGGGAGCTGCAGCCCCAGCACAGAGCGAGGCAGACGTGCCCACACCATGGCCATGCTGCAGCCATGGGTGGGTCCCACACCATGGGGCTGCTCCACGCTCAAACTACAGTTCCACGCCTGCAACCGCCTCCCCACATCCCTCGCTGTGCAACACGGGGCGCAGGGACCCCAAATGGGGTTTACGGCACCTGCAGGGGCTCTGCAGGGGGGGGGAGCAGGGACCATTTTGGCCTCCGCCATGTCCCGGGAGCTGCTGGGAACGCATGGTGCCAGCGCAGCGCCCAGCCCGAGGTGTTTTGCAATCGGGAGGGAGCGGGTGGCTTCCTTATTAGGCAGCAAAGCGGCGGCTCCCGGGGCGCACCTGGCTGGCAGCGCCGGCGAGGGCGGCGGCGGTGACACGGGCGATGGGAACGCGGCGGCAGCAGCCCCCGCCTCGCTAATCACAGCCCGGCGCTGGGCGTGGGGGCAAGCCGCGGCAGGGAGGCGGCAGGGCGGCCACGTCAGCCGAAACAACCGCCGGGCTGACGCAGCTGGAGCTTACCCCATCCCTGTGGCCTGGGGGGACCTCGGGGGTCTGCTGGGCAGCCCCTAGCCCCTGGGTTGTTTCCTGCAAGGCCAATGGGCTCAGCACGGAGCCCCCTGGTTGGGAAGGCTGAGGGAGGATATTTATTCCTGCTCCCGGTTAGATCACAGGCCAGGATTTGAAAAGCAGAGACTGGCATTGAGATGGGGCCTTGTCCTGGAGCAGGAGGGCGATGAGGGAGCGTGGAGCCAGGCAATGTCTGCACCCCGTTGTGTCACCAGCTGGAGGGGGCAGCCAACCTCAGACCCCCGGGGTTTCACCCAAACCCTGCTGCCAGCTCAGGGCACTGCAGCCTCCAGCCCTGGTGGGCGCGAGGCTGAGCCCATGGCTCGAGCACAGCAGCAAACTGCAGCGGAGCCGCCTGCAGAAAGGCAACAGCTCCATCTCAGCCCGGTTGTCCGGGGCAGCCCCGTGCCACCGGGGCGAGCACGGTGGCTGTCGGGAAAGCTGCACAAGCAGCGGCTGAGCAGCGCCCGTATGGCAGTGCCTGCGCTCTGGGGCTGCAGCAAACACCCGCTGCAGGGGGACGGGGTTTGGGGCCTGCTGGAGAAAGCAGCCTGCAGTGCTGCCTGCAAGCGCCTCGGAGGAGAGGAGCTGGGGGATTCAGGGTCCCCCAGGGAGGGCACATCCCTGGCTGTGAGGGCTGGGGTGCTGCCCCTGCGTGAGGCCTGCCAGGGCTGCAGGGAGATGTGCACTTTGCTCGCTGACGTCTCTTAGCCAAAAGAAGGGACTGTGGCCAAGCTGCGGCCAACCTTTGCACAGCCTGCGAAGGTTTCCCTGTCCCCCTGCCAGGCTGGCACATGCTGGCTTGCTGAGATAAGGGGCCTGAGCACTGTAAGGCGAGCAAAGCACGCTGCTGCTGCACCCCAGCATGCCCAGAGAGCCCCAGAGCAGCACAAGGGACAGGCAGCTGCGGGACCTGGCAGCACGGGGGCCACTCTGTCCCCATTCAGGGCACTGGGAGCACCCGGCCCTGGGTGCTGGGACCCCAAAGCATGGCCTGCCCTGCTGCCAGCTCCCATCCCGGCTGGGCAGGGCGGGTGCCGTGGCCAAGTATTTTGTAAGAGGCAAATCCCTGCAGCGTCGGGCGTCGTGCCGGGACAGGGCTGCGCTCTGCCAGTACGGGAAGGGGCTGGCCAGCAGCCAGTGTTTGGCCCTCGGGGAGTTGCTGTGTGTAGGCAGGGATGAGCGTGCCTGGCCATGGGGCCGGGAGGGGCTGCAGAGGCTGGGGTGCGCGGGGTTCGTGCTCACACCCCTCATGGGTTTTGCCTCGTAAGTGAAAAACAAACTGGGGCAAGGCAGATGCTGACCAAGGTGTTTGGCCTGCCCTGCCCCTTCTCTCTGCTCAGGTCAGCAGAGCGGGGACTGCTGGGCTCTGCCTTGTGCCTGCCCTTTCTGCTGCTGTTGCCCCCAGAAGCCCCTGGCCCTTTTCCCCTGGCTGCCGCCCGGCGCCTCCCCCCCATCACACAAGGCAGGTGCCCGGGCTGGGCGCAGGCAGGGCCGGAGCAGGCGGGCGAGCCCCAGGCTGGGCCGGGGTGAACCGGGCAGTGTGAAGCGGGAGGGAAGGGGCTGCTCCTCCTGTGGGGCTCTGCCTCGGTCCCCGTCATGCAAGGCAGCGTCGGCAGCACGGGGCTGTGCGTGGGGACACCCGGAGCAAGGTCTCGCTGCCTTTCCCAGGGCATTTGGGCTACCCCATGATGGGGCACCCAGGCAAAGGCCCGGACTGGGCTATTTTGTGGCCACAGACCTCCCCAGTGCTGGTGCTGGCGGTGAGCTTCCAATGGACCGGGCAAGCCCAGCTCGGCAGGGCACTGCCTGGCCCACCAGACCTCCAGCAAAGGCCCTGCCCGGGTCTCTCCGTGGCCCAAAACCTCTCCCTGACGCGGAGCAGGGCACAGCGCACACGTCCCAGCCGTGCTGCCTCTGCTCTGCAGGGGCAGAACCAGGGGGAGATGTGTGGTGTCCCCGGATGTACCCCCACATCCCGGGATGCTCCTCTACCACGCCGGCCAGCCCCGCTGCATCCCTGCGAGGGATCCGGCCGGGAGCAGAGCCCCGGCACCTTTGCCCCTTCCCACAGCACCCAGAGCGGCTCTGTTCTGACAGCGTGACCCAGGTGTGAAAAACTGCAGAAAAGCAGGGCACGCCTGGCAAGAGCACGTTTGCTGGCATGTGGGAACAGAGCCGGGGCCGAGACGCGGAGCTGCTGAGCAGGGCTGATCCCCCCTCCACCCGGCACGGCCCGATGCCGAGGCTCTGAGTCAGCCCAGCGCCTCGCTCCGTCCTCCCAGGAGACCGAATGCGAAAACCCATCACAGCTCCCACTGTCCTCGCTCGTCAAGCTGCCCTCAACGCCTTGTCTGGGCCCCTCTGCAGCAGAAAACCCTTTGGCCTTGCTCCCTGTCACTAAGCAAGGTGGGGGCAGCCCTGAGGGGCCCAGAGATGGCTCTGGGGACAGCGTGGCCCGTGCCCAGGGGTCACCGTGTCCCAGGGCAGCGGCTCTGCTCTGCACCAGGCACCCGCAGAGCTGGGCAGCATGGGCAGGGGCTCTGTGGGGTGGTGGGAGCTGCTCCCACCTCTCCTTCCCTCCCCATCTCCATGTCCCCGCTCCCCTGCCATGGGTTTGGGCTCTGCCATTGCCTCCGGCTGATGCTGAGTTCCCACGTGAGGGCTGGGGCTGTCCGGATGACTCTGAGACAGTGGTGGGCATTTATTTAACACCTTCCCCGCGATGTGAGCACTGCGTGGTGTGCACACGGGGGCCTGAACCCCAGCCAGGGGCAATCCCCCTGCAGCGCAGGACTCATCCTGGCACCATAGGAGCAACACAGGATGCGGCCAGGGCTGCAGCGAGGGGATTAGCTCCCCTTCTCCGCAGTAAACCCTCGGCATCCTCCAGCCCAAACGCAGGTGAGGGGACAGACCCACAGCACAGGCGCAAACCCTGGGGACAGGGCTGCAGCCCCCGCTTGTGGGCGCTCCCCAACACCCACCCCACGGCACGGCCACGGTGAGGGTGACCCCACCGGAGGAAGCTGCGTGGCCCCCATTGCTTGTGAGCTGCCGGGGGACGAGCAGGCAGGGAGAGGCTGAGCAGGGCTTGTGCCTGCTCGCAGCCCCAGCAGCTTTCCTGGGCTGAGCCCCGTGCTCAGAGCTCTCCTGGCACCTCGCGGAGAGCAGAGGTTTCACAGCCAGGTGCTGGGGAAGACGAAGGCCGAGCGGTGAGGGAGGAAGGCCCCTGGCAGGGGAAGGAGACCTGGGCAGTGTGGGAGCCCAGACCCCAGCCCCGCGCAGCCGGGCTGAGTACCCCCGCTAGGAAGCAGGAACAGTCACGCAGCCGGAGCCAAATCAGTGTCGGAGGGTCTCTGGGTTGCGCAGGAGCCAGGATGTGCCCGCAGATGGCCCCAGCTGTGCATCGCAGGGAGGCAGTGACACCGGGACACGCTGCAGGGTCAGGGAGGATGCATTGGGAACTCCGCGCTGAATGTCCCTGTTACGGTGCCTCCGTCCCAGCAGCGTCCAACAGAGGGATGGGTGTCACAGAGAGCGTGTCACAGAGAGCGTCCCACGGCCCGCTGCCCTGACCGGGGGTGGGCACAGGTCGGTTCACCTGCTCATTCAGTGTTTTTCCAGGGTTTGCAAACTTTGGAACACGAATTTCCAGGAATGTCTGTGTACAGAATGGGAGGGTGGCCTTGGAGCAAACACCGCGGGGTTCCCTGCGCTGCCTCTGGCCCTGGGACAACTGGGCTCGCCCCGGCCGTGCCTCAGAGCTTTCCAGGAGCAGGCTAATCATCAGGGCTAATGAGTGTCAGTGCTGCCTTCGCTGATTAATGGCATCAAATAGCGTACATCAAAAATCCAGCTCATCCTGAATCTGCGTCTGTGCAGTCATACGGAGGCTGCAGGAAGGATGTTAGAGGAGAAAAGCTGGTTTCTAGGAATGTCGCAGCCTGGAGGGCACTTCTGAGCTGCGGGAGCAGTAAAGCAAAATGCCGGGATGATTCCCTCCCTTCTGCTGCACGTCCTAGCACCATCGGAGGGGCACTGAGAGCCCCCGCCTCCCAGCATGGTGACATGGCCCTGCCGGGCTCGAAAGGGAGAGACCCGCAGTAACCGGAGGTTGGTCGCCCACCCGAAAGCACCCGGGACCCCGCACCCAGGGTTGAGCTGCATGGCCCCGGGAGCGCAGGGCGCGACGTGATGCCCCCGGGAGCGTTTCCCCCTGCGGTCCTCTCCAGCCGCAGCACAGGCGCTGGGCAGCCCCTGCCCTCTCCATTTCTGCGTTTCCTCACCGCAGGGGCCCTCCGCGGTCCGTCTGCACCCCTCGCTGCCAAGGGACGAGGCGGTTTCCAGAAGCAGCCCCCAGCCCAAGCATGACTCTGACTGGGGACCGACAAAGCAGGTGTCACAGGACACAAACTGCTGTGTGGCCTCTGCTCCTCCTGTAGACCCTGAAACAAATCTGGCAGCTCACCAGGCATCGCCATGTCCCCACGCACAGAGATTTTCCTGTGCACAGAGCTAGTGTTCAGCCTGGAGGTGGTTTTTGCCTGGCACTGGACACGAAAGATCCTGCAGCCACTCAGCGTTACCTGGAGGAAGAGTTGGTCCTGCACAGGAGAGCAGCATTGCCACCTCGTGGGGAGCCCAGGACAGGCAGCTCCCTCCTGCAGCACCTGCTCTGACTCCTGCTCTGAAGGATGGAAAATTGATGTTAAAAACAATTCATTGACAGTGGTCAGTCCGTCACCAGTGCTGGGCTTAGCTCCGGTGTCTGACACACGCTCGCCTCTCTTGGTGTTTTACCAAAGGTTCTAGGGGTCCGGTGGCGAAGATACAAACCCTGACGTATCGTATGGACACCAAATCTGCAGCAACGCTGATAAATTGTCTCTCTGGTGCATCCTGGGCATCCTGGCCCAGACATGAGGCCAGTCAGCCCATCAGCAGACATAAGACACAAGACCGATAATGCTACTGGAGTAGCATTGGATCTGAATACAATAAACGGTCCCTTTGCTGTAGTATGGCCTTTGAAACGCATCCAGCAGATGCACTTACAGCACGATGCACTGTAAATGTCTAATTACTCCTCTGGTGTCTGGACAGACCAGCATGTGGCTGCTATGGTCGCTGTTCTGGGAAAGAAGGGAAATCTGATCAGAAATAGCAGAGCAAGAAGAGCCATTTGCTTGCTCATGGTGGTCGTGGAGCAAATCCACGCTTTAATGAAAATTTCAGCAGTGCTCCAGCTGATCCATCACATAAGGACATACGAAAGTCACAGATGCTTTAGAAACACCAGAGAGGCATTGAAGTACAGCAACGCAAATTATTCCTTCTACCTAGTGCAAGATAAACAATTTGCCTTTATCTTAAAACCCCCAAGAATGATGCAACATCTAAACCATGTAATGGCTGCCAGGACCCACAGATGGCAGCACACCCAGATGCCAATAATCTGTCAAAAATACATGGTATGTCAGAGATGGCTCCACATGCAGGGCAGAAACACCTACACAGTGAGAGCTGAGGCCACAGGAGATCTAAAAGGAGCTGATCAGCTCCGGGATAAACAATCCATGGCACAACCAATGCAGCACAATAGACCCATGTCTCTGTGGGAGCAATATTCCAGCCCTTTATGCAGTTTTGACCAGCTTCCAGAAGAGAGTTTATGCTCCATCTGGATCTATATGGCTTTTGATCCCATTAATTGTGTAGGAGATTTACTGTTCTTCATATCTGGGGTTTCAGTGTATTTTTAGCACATGTAATATATCTTTGAGCTGGCTGTGACATTCATCTGCCAGCAGCCCCCGCTCTGCATTGTGCAGAGGTGGTGCTGGGAGACTCTCGCTGGTTTGTGAGGGGTTTTTAGCCACACGGCAGGCACCGGGAAAGCTAGAAGTGATCTTAGCACCTCATACTGAACTCTGAGATCCAGGCTCCTGCCCCCCAAATTAGGACTTGGAAGCAGGACTGAATGCATCTGGTTTTGAAGAACTTTTGGTCACATCTCCATCCGTGGGGTTTCAAAGAAAGGACTCCAGGTCTCTCTTGGGCTCATTCCTCTGCTGAGATGGCTCCTGAAAACGCTTTTGTCTTAGCATGTCACCAAAGGCCTGAGCTTGTCCCTTTCCAGACGACGTGATCAGGGTTACCAGGATGTCCTGACCGAGCCAGGACATCGCGATCCCTCATCTGTGCAGCCCAACCAGGAGCAGGGAGGCGACAAGCCGCAGCCAGGCTGCACTGCCCATGCAGGACAGGCAGCAAAGAGGGACGGAGTTCGCACTGCAAGGAAGACTTCAGTTTGTCCAAGTCTGAGGTGACTAAAACTAAAAAAAAAAAACCTAAAAGAGGATAGATTTTAACTTAAAAGAGGATAGATTTAGGTTAGACATTAGGAAGAGGGGTGAGGCCCTGGCACAGGCTGCCCAGAGAAGCTGTGGGTGCCCCATCCCTGGAGGTGTTCAAGGCCAGGCTGGATGGGGCCCTGGGCAACCTGATCTAGTGGGTGGCATCCCTGCCTGTGGCATGGGGGCTGGGACTGGATGGTCTCCAAGGTCCCTTCCAGCCCAAGCCATTCTATGATTCTATGACATGCAATAAGAACAAGGAGACTTGTTTCACATGTTTAATGAAAAAAACCTTCCTTTTCAGGCACATTTGGATGACACCTTGGACGCTTCCCTTTGGCATCAGAGCCCCCTAGGCCCTCTCTCAAGAACATCACGTTCTGCAACACCTTGGTGTCCTCTGAGCATCTGCCTGCCAGGCAGCCTCGGAAAACGAGTACAGAAGCCGGATTTCTGTCTGCAGATGGATTTTTGCTTGCTTGAAGTACAGCTGTCATCACGGCGATGGCTGCCACAGACATTCACAGGGAAACTGTCCATACTGGGACTCCTAAGAAGTCCCCCCCAGCCACCTGCAGTGGTGGAGCACAGAGTGGGACCAGTTGGCCCGTGTTGGGCTCAGCAGGGCCAAACCCAGACCACGGGGGTCCACACGAGGTGACAGGGAAGGGGACATGGCAGTGTCACCCCCGGGACAGCACTGGGGGGGGGGGGGGATTGCTGGGGCTGCAAGTGCTGTGGGGACACAGCCATGGGCCCCCGTGCCCACCGAGCAGGTCACCTGCGAGGAAGGCACAGAGCAGGGAGGGGACCTGGGGGTAGACCGCCCTTCCCGGCCCCGCTCTACCCGTGGGCCCCGCGCCTCAAACCGCAGGGCCCTGCCCCACGCAAGGGGCGAAGGGAGCGGGGCC
>VXAA01004761.1:338520-368064 GCA_013399115.1 Anseranas semipalmata
GGGGCTGGCAGCGGCAGCGCGCTCCCCATGCGCCTTGGGGACACGGTCCCGCGGGGGGCAGCTGCGAGACGCGCTCCCCATCACGCACCCGGACCTTTGGAGCACCCCAGGAGACTCCCCCCCAAATCGTNAGGGCTCCCCTTCGGGGCACCCTGGGGACACGCTTCCTGGCTGGGCACCCGGACACCCGCGGGCTCTCCATCAGACACCGCAGGACCGGGCTCCCCGCTGGGGCACCCTGGGGATGCGCTCCCCATCAGGCTGGTCCTGCTCGGCCCTGGGGTGCTGTGTCCCACCTGCTGGCCCCCAGCCCGTGGACACGCGGGGGTCCGGGCACAGCAGCCCCCCCAGTGGTGCCAAGCACTGACTGCCAAGAGGGGACCCTGAGGGGTCGCTGGCTCCTGAGCAGCAGCTTTGCAGGGCTGACCCCAGATGGGTCACGCACAGGTGGCAGCTTCTGCCCCTTGGGAGGGACAAGGAGGGGTTTAGGTCCCTCATCCCAAACCCAGCTCTGTGCAGTGTCAGGTCACAGCACGGTGTGCTCCCTGCCCTTCCCCTGGCCAGCCTCATTCTTTCACCCCAAACTGTTCCCAGCCCTGGGTCTCCCCATTGCCACTGACAGCGCCCAGCAGGATGCAAACGCTGCACACCTGGGTGCCCAGTGCGGTGGGGACCCTGGGGAAAGGGCTTTTCCATCCTCCTCAAACCTGCCCCACTCAGCAGTCCCCTGCCCCGAGCCCACCACGGGCTGGCACACACCTGTCCCCCACGGGCCCCATCCTGGGTGCCCTGCGCCCCCCGGCTGGCACCCCCAGCTCCTCCACAAACGTGCTTGCACAGAGGCAGCGCTGAGGCAGGGGGAGCTGAATAAATCGTGCGGTGCTTAAATGATGGAGGAGCCGGCGGGCACATGGCACAGGGTGGTGGGCAGGAGGGCAGTGGACCCAGGACCCAACGGGGCCGTGCAGAGCCATGGAGTGCTGAGCGGGCCCGTTCTCCAGCAGGACGCCGGTAATGCCAATGTACACAGTGCCTCCGCCATCGCCTGCCCCCTGTGCCTTTCCTCATTAGTACTGAAGTAATCAATGAATCGACGAGGCTGGGGCTGGAGCTGCCCTTCAGCAACACGCAATGCTTTTATTTGCCTGCTGGATTCCCACCCGCTGGACCACGCTCCCCTCCCTGTAGCATCCAGGATCCCGACCCCAGACCGCGTCCTGCCACAGCCACAGAACCCTCCCGGAGCTGGGCCGGTCCCAGCCTCTCCCCTCTCCTTGTGCTGGTGTTTCTGCCCAGGGATGCCGCAGTCCGCAGGCAGGGATGCACCCCGCTCACCTGGGCACCCACCCCGCGGGCACCCCAAGGACACAGCGTGCGTCTCGTCGTGGACAGGCAGGAGCTGCTTCCTCCTAATCCCCCGCTGGGGGATTTGCTCCTCCGTGCAGGTCTCCTGCATCTCTGCACAAGCAGATTACAGGGGGCTATTTCTGATGGCAGCTTAAAGGTTTTTGGGCGAAGGGATGAGGGAGCGCAGGCCCCCACCATGCCGATACGCACAAACGGTGCCCAGGTGCCCAGGCACGGAGAAACGTGACACGGAGAGGGAATGGTGACACACGGGGTCCTGCTGAGCTGGGCGCTCCCTGCCGTGCACCACGCAAGCAGGGCTGGGGGCTCAAACCCATCCGCTGTCACTACAGGTCTGGGGTCTGCCGGCCGGGGGGGTCGGGAACACCCCAGGGGCAGCCACAAGCACAAGCAGGGCACAACAAGGGGGTTGCCTCCAGCCCAGCCCCTTGCGTATGGACGGAGGGAGCCAGGCTGGCAGCGGGGCCCAGCCCCATCTGCCCCACATCCACCCCCCAGCCCCTCGCTCTAATCCTGCCCCCACCACACGTGCGCCAGAGGCGGAAGCGAAGCACAGATCATACCATCTGTGGCCCCCACTGGACCCTGACCCCATGCCAGGAACGGGCCTCGCTGCTCCGTGGCTGGGAATCGCCCCCTCCCCAGCTGCGGGGGTCTCCCCCCAGGTGCCCACACCCCACAGGGCTTTGCTGGCAGCAGCAGCCCTGTGCCCCCTTGGTCACTCCAGGCTGTTTGGTGACGCAGCAGAGCTCGGGGCCACCAGAACACCCATCACAGGTAGCCCCTTCAGTGTCCCATCCCAGAGAGTTACAGGGCATGGGGAGGGGGACATGCAGGGGTCCCCGGGAGGTGTCGGAGGCTCTCTGCGAGTGTCCGGCTCAGCTCAGCAGAAGCTGCTCCCAGAATTAGCCCGGGATGTTCTGGGCAAGGAAATCCACCCCGTCAATCCCGTTAGTGGCGATTAACTCCTCCGCTGCCCCCGCGGCCCCCACCCAGCCCGGCCGCCAACGCCTGCACCCCACTGCCCTCGCCCAGCCCCACGGCGCGGGATGGGGCACTCACGGAAGTACCGCAGGGTCTCCTCGATCTGCTGGGGGGTGAGGGAGGCTGCGGGCTCCAGGGGGACGGAGGGGGCACGCAGCCAGTCGTCGTGGTCATAGCCGAAGACGGTGTCCGCCCGCAGCGTGTAGCGGGGCAGCTGCTCGCCCAGCAGGCTGATGATCTCCACCTCGGGGACATCGCCGCTGCACAGGTCTGGGGACAGAGGGGCACTGTGTCAGCTGAGGGGTGGGGGGACCCGGGACCGGGATGGGGGGCAATAGAGGAGAGCTTCCTGCACCCCTCGAATCCGTCTGTCCCCTCGGGGTTTGGGGCTGGTGCCACCAGCAGCCGGGTGACCCCCAAAGCTGCTCATGCGGTGCCTGGGGGGTCCCAGCGCAGGATGGCACAAAGGGACCCCAGCCCCATCTCTCCTCAGTCCCCCTCCCCTCCGCCCCCCGCTTTCTGCGGGAAGGGTCCTGCTGCCATCTCCTGGCCACGCTCAGCCCAGCCAAGTGGCACTGGGGACACGAGGGACAGGGACAGGAGGTGATGGATGCCGGGGTGGTGGCTCAGCTCCGGCCACGCGATGGGGACGGGATGTTGGACCAGCCCAGAGCTGCCCCACCTCTGACCCCTTCACCCCGGTCCCCACAGACACCCACCGGCACCATCGGCTCGACCCACCGGTGATGGTCGTGGCATCGCGACGTCTGCCCGCAGCCGACCCGTGGGGCACGGGGCCGGCGTGGGGCAGGGCAGCGAGCGGCAAGGCCGGGCCGGACCGGAGGCAGCGGGCGGGTGGGCACTGGCCGGGGGGCGTCTCTTGTGGGACCGCGGTGTCCAGTTTGGCTGGCGTTACGTGGGGGAGCCGGCTGCCATGGGGGGATGCACCTTCCTCCCTGGCCCCCTGGAGCGCTGCTGGCAGGCGGCAGAGTCCCTTGCTCCGGCCCGTGCCTGGGGAGAAGGAGCTGTCAGGGAGATGCACTGGGGACCAGGGACACATCCTGCCCCCCAGCCACACGCTCAAGCACCCGTGTGGCCCCAGCGTCCTCCCCGCCGGCCAAACCCCTCCCTGGGGGCAGCATCGCGTTGGCACTGCTGGGCTTCAGGGCTTGGGGAGACCTGGACAGCAGCACTCAGGTGTCCCTGCTCCCCGAGCAGCCCATGGGCCAGTGTGGGGACAGGGGGACCACAGGGACGGCCAGCACCGGGACAGGCCCCAGCTCAGGCCCCGCTGCCCTGGCTTGCTGCAGGGCAGTTTTAGGGACGGCGCTGGGTCAGCATACCTGCTAAGCGCTGCTCCACACCACCAAGCTGGTGGCCGCTATGGGATGCGGGGTCTCAGCACCAAAGCAAACACTTGGGGACATCCGGATCAGCACCAGCTGGGGGAGAGGATGCTCCAAAGGGAGCGGGCAGGACCCTGCTCCCCCGTCCAGGCACTCAGCAGCAGGCGGACACGGCTGCGGTGCCAGCAGCTCTCGCGGGAGCCCTCGGGAGCCCCACCTCGCAGAGCAAAGTTCAGCTGCCATCCTCCACCCCATTACCAGCAAGACGCAGAGCGCAGAGCTGCCGTGCACCCGGGGCAGGGCTGGGCAGCACCTGCGGCTGTGGCAGCCCAGCCATAAACGCGTCATGAGACGGGCCATAAAATCAGCATGTTCCTGGCACCTCCACAGATCCCAGCTCGGGCTGCAGCCACTGCTGGCCCCGCTGCCCTGTGGGGCAGGAGCCTCCCATGCCAGCCCCGTGCCCCCCACCTCCACCTCGTGCCCCATCTCTGCTGCACGCTGCAGCCCCTCGACCCCGGGAGCGGGTTCAAGCTGGGCACATCGCTGCCCTCCCTCCGGGCACGTGCTCCTGCCTGGCTACTGTCACGTCCACAGCACCAGGGCTGGGCCATCCTGCACCTCCCTCCAGCAAGGCCGGATCATTCCCGGCACACGGGACAGGCACGGGGTGGCAGGGACACCCCAAAGCACACCCGCAGGCCCTCTGCCCTGAGGTACCAGGACCACCAGACCTGGCTGGCCCAATCCTGCCCCATGCTGCCCCCAGAAAAAGGCTCCCTGGCCCCAACAGCTCTCTCCCTCCCCATTTTTCCCCCGAGAAGGAGAGGGACCAACCGTGCCGAGGTGCCGGGCTGCTGCTGCCCCGCTCCCGTGCTGCTGCTGGCTCTGGGGAGCGAGCCTCTGCGTCAGCACAGAGCCCTGCGTCTCCTTTTGGCCCAGCTCCGGCACATCCACTAACTCTGCCCGGGCAGGGGACCTTGTTCAGACACGTGCGAGCAGCTCCCATCACCCCCGGACCCCGCCATCCCACCAGCGCTCAGTCACTGCGGTGGCTGCCAGCTGACCTGGGGACGTGTCCCACGGGGGCTGCTGGGGGGCGTAGGGCGAGAGCGGGGGGCAGCAGAGCCGGGGAACCACTGGCAGCAGGGCAGGAGGAGGAGCGGGGCCTTGGCTCAGCCCGCGCCCAGGTGCACGTGCAGACCTGCGCTCGCTGCTCCTTGCCCTGCTCCGATGCCGTCATGCGGCTCCTGCCCAGGCTCTTCCATGCAGCGCGGCCGTGCTGGGGCTCACCCAAAGCCCCTTCCCTACCCCGTGCCGAGGAAGCTCGGCAGCAGCTGAGTGGTGCTGCGGGGCGGCTGGGCTTGCTCCGGGCTATTTTTGCCCCCCAGCTGCTGCGGCAGGAGCCTGGGGCTGGGGAGGGGAGCAAGGAGCCTCCGCAAGGGCCTGGGTCAGGGGGAGGTGGCCGGAGGGGATGGGCACAGGAGCTGGGCGGGAGGGGCAGAAGGACTTGGGGAGCTTCCCCATGGGGACACACGGCTTGGTGTCACCACACTGCAGGGACAGAGGCGCCCAGGCCTGGCTGGTGCCGCTGACCAGCGCCTGGTGTGGCTGCACCCACGCCCGGGGCTGCAGAGTAGCAAGGACAAGGCCCAGGGCAAGGGCAAGGGCGAGGCAGTGGCTCAGTCCTGCTGCTGGGATGGGGATGATGGCGGTGCTGCCCTGCCCCGGCCCAGGGGATGTCCCCACAGGGGTCCCCACAGGGGTCCCCAGCCTGGGAGCATCCTTGCTATCGTGCAGGGAAGGGTACAGCCACGGCTCCTGCAGCCCATTCGATCCCATCCCAGAGCGCAGGAGGCAGCGTCTGACCGAAGCATCTTTCAGAAATGGGCCTCTCCCTGCGTGCGAGGACATCGGGGAAGGAGGGCTGCCCCAGCAGTTAATCCCACGGGCTGCCTCCCTTCCCAGGTGGAATGGGCTCCCCACCCCAGGCCTCAGCTCTGGCTCTGCCACTTTTGCTGTGTTGTGCCCCCCGGCCACCTGATGCTTTATCACAGGCATCAGACATCGCTACGAGCGACCCCATTATGGGTTTTGTGCGAGCGAGCGGGCTGAGCCCTGCGCCTCCCTTCCCCCTACAGAAATATCCTCAGCGGCATCAACCTCTTCCCGTACAGCAGGAAAATCCCTCCCCGCTCCTGCGTGCAGACTTCCTGGTTCATACATCAGGGACCACAAAATACAGCCAGAGCCCGTCCAGTGCATCTGAGCCCCCTCCACAGCCCTGCAGCCAAACCGTCCCCATGGGAATGGGGTGGCACCGCTGGGCCCCCATCCCTGCTGCCACCCCCGAGGCCACTAAAGCCAAGGGAGAGGAAAATCCCACCCGGGGTGGGAGACCCCATTAGCGGAGCTGAAACTTGTTCAGTGCGCTGGGGCTCCTGAGTGGGAGCGGGGCTGTGGGGATGGGGCGAGGAAAGGCGAATTATCCGGGGGGAGCCGCAGCTGCCGCCTGTGCCACGGGGAACGGCACAGCCCGGCACAGCTCGGGGCTCCCCCGTCGGGCCTGGGGGCATTCGGGGGGCCCGGGGGTGCCGGAGCTGGGTGCGCCGGGGGAAAGCCGGGAGAGCCGGGGGCGGGGGGAGCTGGAGGCGCGGTGCGCCCGGTGATAACGGGGGGCCCTGGAGCGCCAAGGGAACCGCAGTTCGGCGCGCCCCGGAGAGGGGCCGGGATACGGGGAGAGCCGAGGGCTCGGTGCACCCGGCGGTGCCGGAGCTCGGTGCACGGGAGGGTGCCGGGGGCGGCGGCTCTGGGTGCCCCGGGGCTGCTCGGTGCCGGGGCGCACTCACCGCTGGGCGCTGCTCCCGGCGCGCAGGCGACCGCGGGGCCCTCGCCCATCGCTCCCGCGGCCCCGCCGCTAACAAAAGCCGCTCCCCGGGCAGGTGCGGAGCGCGGCCGGGCATGCCGGGACCTGTAGTCCGTCCCGCCGCCTCCCGGGGCACCCCCCTCCTCGCCCAAGGGGCCCGATTCTGCGCTGAGTCCCCCCCCACCGGGGGCGCGCAGCTCCCGGGGGGACCCCGCGAGCGGCCGGGAGAGGCGGCAGCTCCGGCTGTCCTCAGCCCCCGCGTCCCCCTTAAAAGAAATAAACCCGTCGGTGCCCCCCAAGGCCCCGCCGCAGCGGGACGCAGAGGTGGGGGTGATGCTCGCTGGGCGTCGGGAAGGGGGCACCGGTACCGTCGGCATCGGCCGGTGCCGCGCACATGCCCGGGAAGGCTGCGAGGGGCGCGGGGGTGACAGCGAGGGCCCCCACCCGAGCTGGGGAGCTGCGGTCCTGCCGCGGGGAGGGCAGCCTGGGGGGCACCGGGAGCATCGCTGAGCCCCGCAGCGGGGTCGGGCGGGGAGCCCCGGGCGAGGCTCCGGGCTTGGCACGGCCAAAGCCCCGGCCCGGGGCGAACGGAGCCCCGCGTCCAGCCCGGCCCGGCGGAGCCGCCGGCAGGTGGCACCAGGGGGCCGGGATGAGGGAGATGCAGCAGCGGGCTGGGCGAGGCAGGGGGAGCCCGGGGGCTCACCAGCAGCGGCTCTGCCCGGGTCGCTGCCCACAGGGGCCGGGGAGAGGCTCCGATGCAGGCGTGGGGACGGCCCCGCCCCCGGCCCGGCCCCCCCCAGCCGCCGCAGCCCCCACCCAGGTGGCCCTGGGGTCCCAGCCGGCTCCCAGCGCAGGGCAGTAGCGCCTGCACCCCCCGAGCAGCAGGTTCGGGTGCTCTCCCGCACCGCCCAGCCCAGGCTGGGGGCTTCTCCCCATTGCCCACCACTGGCAGCGGCTCTGGCAGGCAATGGGATGCTTGGCCCCAGCCTCGTCCCCACAGCCTCATCCCGCAGCCCCGCTGCCCTCCGGAAGCGTGCTCGTCCCAGCCGGGGCTCCCACGGCCTGCCCGGAAGGCAGCTGCTGTTTTTGTTGTTTTGCTCGTCCCAGATCCTGGCACAGGCCGTGGCAGGAAGCGAGGCCGCATCCCTGCTGCACCGGTGCTTGGCCACAGTGCTGAGCTCGGTGCAGGACATTCCCCTGTGACAGTGGGATGGGGCTGGAGCCAGCCCTGCTCCCCAGGTCAGCTCCTCTGCCCTGGCCCTTCAGCTCGCTCCTGCAGCACAGAGCAGGGATACGGTCCCGAGCAGATGCCGTTGACTGGGACAGCAGCACAGCACCACAGACATGCAAACCCTCACATCCTGCCCTGCCCAGCAGCAGCCTAGGCCCCCACCTCCCCTCCCCTCCATGGCAGGGCCAGGAGCAGCAACAGAGCTGAGCAAAAGCACAAGGATGGAGAGGGTCTGATGCTGACAGCAAGTGGGAAGGGCTGTGACGTTGTTCCCCATTCCCTTTGATCACATCCCTCCAGCTCCCAGCGCTGGTGGCAGCCGTGTCCACCTGATTAGTGCCTTGCCAGTGGCTGCACAAAATGAGCTTTGCTACAGCAGAGAGAGAGCTGGGGGAGCAGGGACAACGTCCCTGCCGCACCAGTGGTGTGCATCACACCCAACGTGCAGTGATTGCAGCACCCTAAGCCACCAGACACAGCACAGGCAGCGCTGTGTGACCCTACTGCCCTGGTGGCATGGGGCTGGGCTCCATCCCGGTCCCCCGACGCTGTCCAAGGAGCACACACAGCCCCCAGCCGGCCCCTGCAGGCCGGAGGCACAGGGCAGAGGTACAAACCCACCTGGGACAGGTACGTGGGCATCCCACAGCCAGCCGCATGTCACCCTCCCACTCCCAGCATGTAGTCCTCAGCAGGCAAAACCACCCCTGCCTCCGCAGGCAGCCTCGCATGGACCTGCCGCAGGTTATCTTCCACTGCCAGGCTCAGCTGGGACCTTCTCGCCCCAGAAAGTGCTGTGGGAAAGCCTGAGGCAGCCTGCTCCTGGCTGTCCCTGTCCCCCGCATCCTCCCAGGGACAGGTCCCTGTGCCAAGTGGCAGGGGATGAGGGGAGGCCGCCGAGCAGATGGGCGGCCGTGAAGTTCGTGGTAACTTTGGGAGCAGTTTCCATCTCCCAGCACGATCCCAGGCTGGCGCCTGGAGCCACTTCCACATTGCTCTCCAAGGGAGCAGCTGTCAGAGTTAGCATTTCAGTTGAGAATATTTCCTTTTGCCATCTGTTCCTGCTATTAAAGCCGGGCTTCAGAAGAAGGCAACCACGTTTGACTGGAGTAAATCACTTTTTTAAACCTAGCTTCTTGCAGCTCCATCCTGGCTCCGCTCTATCAATCACCGGAGCTTGTTCGCAACGCGCGTGTTTATCCCCCAGAGCTCATTAAAATGAGCTCTGAGCAGCAGCAGAGATGAGACGCCGGTGATGCTGCTTAATGAACAAACATCTTAATTACTGGGAGTTTTTACCTCCTGACGGATCAGAAGAGCAGCCTGGATGGAGCCGGCATGCTAATGACCCAGCACCGGCGGCAGAAGGGCTAAGAGCAAGTCCAGGTGCTGATGGGGCTGGGGGCGATGCCCGCCCTCGCCCCGTTTGCAGCCTCCTTCCCAAAAGGGACTTGCAACCTTCCCAAGCCGATGGAAGAACAGGCTCGCGGCAACCTGGGGCTGGGGGGGTTATTTTATTCTTTGCTTTGGTCTATACAAAAACAACTTACAGAAATAATAAAATCTTCCATTCCTGAACCACACTCCAGTAACAGTCCGTCCATTTCCAGTCAGAGCATTAAACCATCAGATCTAGAGACTCTTTAAAAAAAAGTAAGGAAAGAGGGGACGGAAACACACCACTCACCAAAAAGAAGGGAAACGGGTTAAAATGTGCAACAGAGATCAGTACAAGGACACGGTTCCTAATGCTGGAGTCACTCCTCTATTGTTACTGTTAGGACAGGCAGTTACACAAAGTCAGCTCCCCAACGGCTGATCAGAAAGAATTAAACCGCAGACATCCCGATGGCTAAAACGAAGGTCTTGGGACATGGCACCATTTGTTTTCAGCATACTCCGGATTGGCCTGATTGAGTAAGTCAGAGTTCGCAGAAAACAAAGGGTTTTCTCATGTTAGATTCCTTTTCTAGAACACTAACACGCAGAACGAATAGTAGGGAAGTTAGAAAGCACAAACTTAAAGACGGCAAAAGCCGCTGGCACCATATTAAAAATAAAAAAGAAATATATATATTCATAGAAAAGACTATTTTGCCAATGAAAGGTTGATAATGATGCAAGATTTGTGTGTTTTAAAGCTTCAGAAACAGTATCTTGGATGCTGGATGCGGCAGTAGGTGCTTGAAGCAGTCCCAGGAGGAAGGACCTTCTCCACAGACCCACAGCGAAGAAAAAAAAAAAAAAAGTCGAAAAATAAAACCTCTTGTGGGAATGGAAAAGTTTGTCTTCTCAGGCACTTCTGTCTCCCAAGTCCTTCTTGCGAATGCTCAGCTCTGGGGCCACCCTCTCTGTATGGAGAAAACACCTGCGGCGCAGCAGGAGGGAGCTCGCGTCACACAGCGGAGGGGATTTGGGGCCCAGAGCCCCACGCACCCCCTCGGCTCCCCGCGTGCACGCCAGGCGTTACCTGGTGCGGGGCCTGAGGCGCAGGTTAGGCGAGCATGTGGTCAGCGAAGGGCGCTCGGACACCGTCGCTGTAGGCATCCATGGGGTAGTCTCCGTCCATGTCCATGTGCATGTCGATGGGGTCCAGGGGGATGTCACCCGAGTACATGGGGCGGTAGCCGGGGTCCAGCTCTGCCGGGGGACAAGGGACACGCAGAAGGCTCAGCTCCTGCTGGTAAGAGGCAGCTCCCGGGCTCAGCCGCCCTCCTGATTCCCCCGGGCAGCGTTTGGCACGCGGTGCTGCAAAGGACACCAGGGCCATCTGCCACCCCCTGCCCCGAAGCTGCGGGCACAATGCGGCGCGGCCGCACGTCGAGGGGCACAGCTCGCCGGGAGCCGAGCGGCCCAGCGCAGGCCTGGCTGGCGCTTGGCTGGCAGCTGCCCCAGACAACTCGTCGAGAGTGTTTAAAACCGGCTCGGCGCTGGTGAGAAGGGGCGAGCGCAGCCTCGCTGCGGGACCCTGCGGGAAGGGCTCACGCTGTACTCACCGTCTGAGTAGGGCTCGTTGATGGGGATCATGCTCTGAGCCTACGAAAGAAGGTGATACAGTTTGAGACACAGGGAATGTGCATGTGTGCCCACGGTGCCCAGCAGCTACGTGGTGCCTAGCCCCATCCCATAACAAAGGGCTGCTGGAGAGCCAAGGCTGCAGCCTGTCCGCCTCCCACCTCTGTCTGTCCATCCATCACTCCCACCCGAGCTCTGCCAGGAGGCAGTGCTGGCTCACGGAGGCAGGAGGTGGCCTCCCCAGGAGGCCCCCATCCCTGTGCCGAGCGCGATGCTCACCGCCTCCCACGCCGCGGGGTCGTGCTTGAAGAGGGAGTTGGTGAGCTCCACGGACACGCGCTTCCTGTAGTCAGGGTTCTTGTCCTCGGAGATTCGGAAGAGCACTGCAGCCGCGTAGGTGGCTGCAGAGGGAAAGGAGGTGCCGCTGACCTGGGCAGCGCGGGGAACCTGGCTCCTCGCTGCAGCCAGCCCGAGGATTCCTGCTTCGGCTGCCCCAGCAAAGGGCAGCAGGGCCCAGGATGGCTGCACTCACCTGTCCCCTCGTTCCTGGAGTGCAGCAGCTCCATGAGCGGAGCCGAGGCCCCCTCGGCATCAATGGCATCTGCTGCCTCCTTGTCCTGGGCCAGCTCGCACAGCACGCCGGCCGCGACGCGCTGGATGTTCTCCACCGGCGAGTAGAGGAGCTGTCAGGAGAAATTAGTGGCAACGTGAAGCAGCCGGCGCAGTTGCCTTCGTGTTCCTGATGCAGCCTGACACGCGTGTGCTGCCAGCCAAGTGCTGCGGCTCCCGGCCCCGACCCATTGTGGGGCTGTGCCAGAGGCTGACAGCCATGGCTGGGAGGCAGCACGGCACAGCACGGCACGGCACGGCACGGCACGGCACGGCACGGCACGGCACGGCCCCCGCGTCCCCAGCCCCTGACCTGCACGAAGAGAGGGATGGTGTTGAGCCGGAAGATCTCCATCCGGTTCATGGGGTCCCGGGCCAGGATGTGCAGCGCTCCCGTGCATCCCTCCACGATCTCCTCCATCTTCACGCCGTCCTGCAAGGGAAACAGGCTCAGCCAGCGTCCCCACACCGGGGCATGACCACATAGTGGGGACAGGCCACCCCAGCTTCAGGGGGTCATCAGGCCATACCAGGAGTGGGGAAGAGGGCCATGGGCTGCGCAGCCAGACCCTGCCGCAGGGACTCACCGTGTAGGGCTGCTGCGTGCCAGCTGCTACGTGACGCTGAGCATCCTGGTGAGCCTTCACCAGCAGCTGGACCAGGCGGGGGATGACGGCCGCCTCCTGCAGCGGGGCATGGTTGGCCGGGCACAGGGCCAGGTTGCGGATCAGGCCTATGGTAGCCTAGAACGGGGCAGGGGGGGACAGAGAGATTTTGTCAAACGGGGACCAGAGTCACGAGCGCGCCCTGTGGGCCCCCTGCCTGCCCCCCCCCAGCCCATCCCCCTCCGCGGCACAGGCTGACTTCAGCTTCCTGCGTGCCCCCCCCACCGCCCTCCCATACCGGATCTGCCTCCCCCCCCCACCGCGGGGGAGGCCGGGGGCGAGGATTGATTTCACTAAAGCAGCCGAGCACGAGCGATTTCCTCCCATTAGCTGCCGCCAAGGACGCGGCCCTACGGAAAAGCGGCTGCAGTGGCAGCCGCCAGCGATCGCTGCCTCCGTGCGCAGCTCCAGCTGCAAACCCCAGCACGGACCAGCAGCCGGGGGGCTCCAGCCCCCAGGCCCCCCAGAACCCCTCACCTTGACCAGTGGCCACTGGTTGGGCTGGTTGAGGAGCTTGACGATGGCGGGGATGCCGTAGTTGAGCCGCACGGAGTTCTGCGCCATCTCGGCCTCGGGGTGCCGGCTGGTGAGGTGCCGCAGAGCGCACACGGCCGGCTCGGTGATGTCCTCCTTGTCACCCGCCCGCAGGATGGTGTGGATCAGGGCTTCCACCCCGTTCGACTGTGTCACCAGGGTCTTGTTCTTGCTGTTGTTGCAGGTCAGGTTGGAGAGGGTGCCGGTGGCGCAGGTCAGCACGTTCACGTCGTCGGAGCTCAGCTGGTTGACCAGGATCTTGAGGACGCCGTCCAGGCCCTCCTGCAGGAGTGGGGACGGGAGGTCAGAGCGGTTCCCCCCTGTGGCCAGATCCTGCCCAGCACCTGGGCCGAGCTCTACCCAAGCTCTTCCCCCTCTTGGGCCTGGGGTCTCAGCGCTGCTCCCCCTGTTGTGCGGGCAGCATGCCTGCCCCAGCCACGGGGGCTCTTCCCCCCCCAGACCCGGTCCCCTCTCCCTCGAGCCTCTCGTGCGTCTGCAGCTGCCAGAGCTCATGCACCCCTCACTGCTGCCCCCAGCACTGCTCAGCATCATCTGGACAGAGTGAGCAGCAGTGCCCCAGCCATGCACAGCTTCACTCAGAGTTTAATATCTCCACCGGGTTTTCCCTGCTGGAAACGCGCAAACAATGCAGCTTCCAGCTGTTCGGAGCGATGCAAGAAGCCAACGCTCCCCAAACTATCCCGGGATGACCATAGCCACGGTCCCAGCTGTGCAGGCAGGGCCAGGAAGGGGTTAAAGTGACGCGGCCACGTCCCCCCCCACGCTCTGCCGAGCCAGGGGACCCGGCTGCACGCCTTCCACCGCCAGCCCAAATAGTTTCCACACTGCATCAGGCGCTAATCTGCGCAGAGACGCAGCCCGAGCACCACATGGGGAACGCATCAGGAGGCAGCGAGGGGCTGGGAAGAGCAAGCCCTGCACAGAGCCCTGGGCCACCCTCGAGCCCCACGGCTCCTGGGGTGCAGCAGCTGCGGTGCCAGGGCAGCATCTCCGCCGTGGGAAGGAGCCGAGCGGGCAACCAGCCGCTGCCGTGAGCCGGAGCAACGAGCAGCCCCGGGGATGCTGCTGCAGCCGGCGGGGATGCGGAGCAGCGCGAGGACAACGCTTCGGGTTCGGCCTGGCGCTGGCACAGGGCTCCGTGGAGAAGGGCTGGCTGGTGCAGGTCCCAGCCAACAGCCCAGAGAAGCTCTCCAAAAGGCCGTGTTGAAGCACGATGTGGTGTCCCCCGCGCTCACCTGCTTGGTAGCCACATCGGAGAGGTTTCGCAGGGTCCAGAGACAGTTCTGCACCAGCCTGGGGCTGGAGCTGGTCAGGTGCTTGCCCAAAGCCTGCATGCCGCCTGCCAGGGAAACGAGACACCGACCCATCTATAAATATCCAGACATGCAAAGCTTCCCCAGCAGAGAGGAAAAGGGAGCCACAGCAGCTCTTTGCATGGCAAGCGTAGGCTGGATGCCACTCGACTGATGCCTCCAACGCACGACGTCGCCTTGTGGCTTAGCGGAGGCTAAATGCGGTGCAGGAAGGCAGCTCCCTGCCCGCCAGCCGGGCCGGCTCCTGCCCACGCACAGTCCCAGGAAAGCGCCTCAGCAGGCTGCCACAGAAACCAGGCCACACACAGGTGGTTTTACCTGGCTGTGCAAGGCATCAGCGTGTCCCACGCATCAGCTGTGAGATGGCAGCAGCCATCCGGGGGAAGGAATGACAGCAGGATAACCCCCCCTCGGGCATCTCTGGGGCCAGAGTCCCCAGGGTCTCCCCTCAGCATCCTGTGCCCAGAGGGGCAGGGAGAGAACAGGGCCAGGAGGAGTCGCTCCCGCAGGAGGATGAGCTACAGCCCTGCAGCTCTGGGGTCTGGCACGAAGCACGGCTTGGGGAGCAGCCTCAGGAGGCCGGACATCCTCAGCTGCATCATCCCCAAACCCCGCCATTCTCCCGTCTGCTTCAGGAGGAGGCTGCAGGCAGCGCCTGTGCCACAGCGGCAGCCCCAGGGCCTCTTACCGGCCTCGACGATAGCGGGCTTGTTGCTGGGACACACCGACAGCACCTTGAGCACCCGGCTCGTGGTCCACAGCAGCTTCTCGTAGTTGTAGCTGCGCATGATCTGCACCAGGGCTTGGGGTCCTCCGTTGGCCAAAATAATCAGCTGCAAGGCAAAAGGGCCAAGGTCAGGGCGAGCGGCGGCTCTGGCCGCACCAGCCCTGTGCGCCGTGGACCCTCATCCTGCGGGGCGGGATGGGCAGCATCACCCCGTCCGGTTCGGTCCAGGGACCAAACCTCAGCACCCCGCACTGTGCAGCCACACAAGGCTGCAGCGACTCGTGCGTAGGAGGAGAGAGCAGCAGTCGGAGAACAAAGATAGAGCCATAGCCCAGAGCAGCAGAGGGAGAAACCCAGCCAAGCCGATTTACCGGCCAGACTGGGACGGTCTGCGCTGGCGGGGACACTCCGCCTGCGAGGGGTCGGACGCGACAGCGCCGCAGACAGCGCAACCGCTCTGTGCCTGGGGGCAACACGGCCCAGGCGGTGGGAGCTGCCCCCCCTGCCCTCCTGTGTTTTCATCTGCGAGGCCGTGCAGCTGTCCCCTCGCCACCCCGGCAGGTCCCCCCCTTGCCACCAGGCGCCCCGGGGCTCGCCTTGCTCTCCTGGTTCCCGTAGGCGAGGAGCTGAAGGCAGTCGGTGGTGATAGCCAGGAACTTGGGGTTGTTCTTGTTCAGCAAGGGCACCATCTTCTGCAGTCCGTCGGCCAGGCGCACGGCCATCTTGGCCCCTTCCTGGTAGAGCAGCAGGTTGTGCAGGGTGGTGATGGCGTAGAAGAGGACCGACTCGACCGGCGAGCTGCAGGCGGGCGGCACAGAAGCCACATCAGCACGGGCAGCCGCCACCAGGCTCACCACGCTGCAAGCAGGGCCTGGGGTGCTGCCTGCACCCGTCTCTGCCCACCCAGAGCCCTTCAGCAGGTCCCAGAGCTCCTGGGGGTAGTCAGTGCCCATCACTGCCCGGCCCCGTGGCCACCCGCTGGGGCGGGAGCATCTCCTTGGGGCACGGTGAAGACCGAGCCCAGGTCTCTGTGGACAATGCGGCACAAGGGACCGCTCCCTTCCTCCTACCTCCATGCAGGCTCCAAATGCAAACACCTGTGGTTTCTGCAGGTTAAAGAGGCTCAAGGTCTTGCACTTCATTGAACCACCAAACGGTTTGGGTGGGAAGGGACCTTAAGGACCACCCGGTTCCACCCCCCGCCATGGGCACGACCCCTCCCACCGGACCAGGCTGCCCCAAGCCCCGTCCAGCCTGGCCTTGGGCACTGCCAGGGATGGGGCACCCACAGCTTCTCCGGGCAGCCGGTGCCAGTGCCTCGCCGCCCTCAGCGTGAGGAATTTCTTCCCTAGATCTGACCTGAAGCTGCCCTCTTAAAGCCGCCACCCCTTGTCCTGTCGCTACCCCCCGAGGAAGAGTCCCTCCCCAGCTTTCCTGAGGCCCCTTTAGGTACCGGGAGGCTGCGCTGAGGTCTCCCCAGAGCCTTCCCTTCCCCAGGCTGAACAACCCCAGCTCTCTCAGCCCCGTCCCAGCAGAGGTGCTCCAGCTCTGAGCATCTTCATGGCCCTGCTCTGGAGCCGCTCCAACAGCTCCGTCTCTGCCTCACGCTGCGGGCCCCAGAGCTGAACGCGGTGCTCCAGGTGGGGCACTTGTTCTGGCACGAGCACAAGTGGGACCCGTGCTGAGGCACAGCACGAGGCCTCCCTTCCTTCTGGAGCCTGGCTGGGACATCTCAGCTCCACCACCCTCTTAGGGCCACCCTGGTGGCCGTGCCCAGCTCCCGCCGGCACCCTAGTACCTGAGCATCCTGACAAGGGCCGGGATGCCACCAGACTTGAAGATGGAGAGCAGGCCCTCGCGGTGGTGGGAGAGGTTGTGCAGGATGCTGGTGGTGCAGCGGGCCGTGTCCAGGTCGCTGGTGCTCTGCATGGTGCGGACCACGGCCGCCACGATCTGGGACGACTGCATCAGGGCGCGGCGGGATGCTTCCTTCTTTGAGAGCTGGTTCACGATCATGGCCGCTTTGCTGACAACCACCTGGGGTTGGGAGAGGAAACAGTGGGTGGGAAGGGGTCCCAGGGCAGCCCCCCGAAGGCACACCAGGGCTCCTGCTCTGCAGGGGGAGAGCTGGGCTGGGGCTGCCCCACGCTGAGGGCTGCTGCTTTTCACAACCCTTGTCTGCCTTGCTCCAGGAGCTACACCGCAGCTCGCAGCGTACGGTCAGACCCACGGCATGGAGGAAAGGGGGCAGGCAGAGGGGTCTGGAGCATTGAGAGCAGGCAAGAAGCCTGTGCAAGGCCAGGGCTACAAGAGCCACATCAGAGCAGCAAGGACAGGCTGTGGAGCAGGCAGAGGTGGGCTCCATCCTGCTGTAGCGTGAAAGCAACCACGGGGCTTCACCGAGAGGAAGGGAGCTGGGTGGCAGCAACAGGCTGGGAGCCTGGCCATGCTGTCCTGGCTGGGGAAGCATGCCACGGAAGCCCTGCAGCTGAAAGCCCAGAGACACACACAAGGAAGACGTGTTTCCTTACCGGGTCCTCATCGTTAAGCAGCTTGGTGAGCTCCGGGATGGCGCGGGTGGCCAGCTCGGCATCATCTTGGTAGTTGATCAGGTGCACGATGGCAGACTTCAGCATCTGCGAGGGCTCTGCCAGGCGCTGCACGTTGGTCTGCTGCCCCTCCACCTGCGTGGTGATGAGCAGGGAGCGGTCCTCCACCGTCTCGGGGTACATGGCGGCCCGGACGCGCTGAGCCCGGGTCATGGCCAGCTGAGCCTCCATGTCTGCTGCAGGGAGAGATGGGGAGGCAGTGTCAGAGGCCGGGCTCTCTCGGAGGAGCGCTCCCAGTCCTGCTTCCCAATTTCAATTAGCTGAGCAAGAGCTCAGCGCGATGACACCAGCCACGTCAGCAGTCCCAGCACGTCCTGCGAGAAGCCAGCGCTTCCAAGTGTAAACAGATATGGCAGCACAGAGATAAGACAACACTCAATTAGGCAGCATGATTAGGCAATTGTCACGCAAGGCCCGTTAATTAAAAAATTAAGGGTATTTGCAACTTAGGACCAGCTGGCACTGAGGATTAGGAACAGGACATGGAGGCCTTCCTGGTCGAGGCTGCGGGGATGAGCACAGCAGGAGCGTCCCCAGCAGAGACCCGCGGTCCCCACCTGCACACCCGGCCCGGAGCGCGGGAGGGCTCGTCCCTCTCCGCAGGGCTCTGCTTCTGCTGGGAGCTTGCAGCTCAGCCCTCCAGGACCCATCGCTGGTGGGGGAGCCGCAGACGAGACTAGAGGGATCTGCCCTCTTTTCAGGGATAAAGCTAGGGGAAGATCTCCTGCAGCACAAGGGGCTGCACCAACGTCTGCTTCGCCTAGCAGCAGCAGGAGAAGACGGGCTGGCTGTCAGGGATTCACAGCGTGTACCGATGGCTTTGCCAGTCGCGCTGAGACAGGATTCCTGAGCAGGCAGGTACCGGAGCAGACGGCCGACCCGTGGGCTGGGATCAGATGTTCCAATCCGGAGCCAACCGACCGGCAGGCTGGGATGTGTGTGCACAGCTCAGCACTAGTGCGGGCTGGCTGCGCGCCCTTGACGCGAGAGCTCTCGGCACAGGGGAAGGAGGACAGGAGGGAGTATATTTTAGGCAGCAACAACTCCCAGGGTGTGGAAGGCTGCGTGGAGGAGTGCCCAGAAGGAGCACGGTAAGCGCAGGCCATGGGAGAGTTTGCGGGGGAGGTGGGAGAAGGCAGCAGAAGAGCAGCTGAGCTGGCGGCCGAGCCCCGTGCCGGCCCCCGCAGCCCCTACCTTGTGCTTGGCTCTGGCCCTGGCTGCCTCCCTGGCAGTAGCTCGTGGTGGTCGTCTTCTTAATGGTGTACTGCTTTCCATAGACCTCGTCATCGTCCCCCAGGCACTTGCTGCTGACGGAGGGCACCTGCGTGTTGACGCCGGAGTGGATGCCCGAGTCGTAGGTGTAGGTTTGCTGCCACTCCGTCACCTTGATCGGCTGCTCCATCATGTTCATCACCTCCATGGCTGCTCTGCGGGGCAGGGAGGGGAGAGGTTACCCCACCGGCAGAGCCCAGCTCGCTGCGGCACCCTCCTGCCCCTCTCCTCCGCGCTGCAGACCCCGGCAGTGCGCCCGCCGCAGCTGAGCGCAGCCCGCGAGCAGATCGCTATCTGCCCTCCTCCCCCGAGCGAGATGAAAGGCGGCACCGAGATGACGAACCCACAGCTCAGCACTTTGCTGCTCGTGTTCAGACACGAACCCCGGCTGCAACCGGCGCTGAGCTGCCAGCCAGCGCCTGCCGTGCGAGACCGCATCTCAGCGCCTCGGTGGCGAAGGTGCGAATGGGCCTCCCAGCTCCCGCACATGGGCTGTTTAAAGACCGGTTTCCGGAGACGGGACCTGGCAGCGAGCTGAGGACGAGGCTGGGACTCCAAGAATAAAATAAACCTTTCAAAGGCTCTTCTGGGACACTCCTAAAGCACCTAAAAATAACCAGGCAAAGCCAGTGGCTCGCCTCTCCCATGGCAGCACAGGTGCCCACGGCGCAGCCTGGGTGCTCCCTGTGCTGAGCGTTGTGCCAGCAGCACGCTCACTGCTGGCTCCTGGGGACCACCAAGCAGCTGGATCGGCCTGGGGAACACCAGCATGACCCCCCCAACCTCATCCAGCGACGGGCGAGCCAGGCTGTGGCATGTCCCCATGCTCGTGGTGTGCCACAGCTGTGAACAGCTCGGGGAGCAGCCAGAAACCCAGCATCAGAGCCCTGGGAGGGGAGGGAACCGGGGCAGCCCCATCCTCCAGGAAGAGGCTCCAGCAGCAGCTGGGTGCTAACGAGTTATTGCAGCAGGGCAGCAGTGCTGGTCCAGCTGCATTTGCAGCCCCAGAAGGGAGGCTCACGGTGGTGGGAAGCAGCACTGGGAATACCCTGGGCACGGGGTCCCTGCACCCAACAGCAGCATTGGAGGCTCTGGGAGCTGAGGGGCTCCGCTGGCAAGGAGCTCCCAGGACCCACAGGAGCTCCCAGGCGGAGCAGCTCCCGCCCGCAGCCGCCTCCTGCACATGGCGATGCCGTGAGTCACCGCAGGGCTGGGGCAGACGGGAACGCTCCACTCCCCGCCGGCCTCCAGCAGCTGTCTCAGCCTCCAGGGAGCCCGCCAGCGGGATGAGCCCTGCTCCAGCCCTGCTGCCTGCGCTGGGGTCTCAGGGAACCAGACTCCAATCCCCAAACACACCACGGCTGCACGGTGCCGGGACAGGGCAGCCCAGCACATCCCAAAACTCAGAACGAACCAACCCAGGTGTACTTGAGAGCAGGGCTGGGTTTCTGTTGTCTGTAGCTTAGGGGGTTGGGGGAAGGAGGGGCACAGGAGGATATCACAGCCCGCAGCAGCTCACGAGGGCAGGAAGCTGCAGGACTGAGTCACCAGCCCTGCACACAGCCCCCGGCTGGGATGGAGGCACCCAGCGAGCCCCCGGCCGCCTGCCCCGTCCTCCCACTGCATACGGGCGGGGATGAGTCAGAGTTTCAGACTCGATAAGAGGCAAAGGGAGCAGCTGCTGCACGGCGCCCAGCAGAGCTGGGAGCAGCGCTGCCAAACAGAGGTGTAATTACCACCTCCACCAGCACTGATTCATGCAGCAGGCTGGACCAGGGCGGCCATGTGCCCGTGACCCCGCTCCAGTTATGAGTTTTGGGGTGGGGGGAGAACGGGGGGGGTCCAGCAGGGCTGGCACAGCCACCAGCACCCTCCCCAAGCAAGCGAGGGGCAGCAGGACGAGCCCCCCAGGGCAGGCAGCACCAGCCCCACACCACCCGGCTGAGTCAGGGCGTTGGGTGGTGGCAGAGGACGCCGATTGCACAGAGCTAGGGGGGCCAGGGCAGCGCGTACGGGCTTGGCATGGCTCATCCCAGTGCTGCGGGCTGTTCCCAAGGAGCAGCCGAGCGGCACAGGCCGCCACTCACCGGGAAAGCATCCCAGCCCAGGTACAGAAATTCCTTCCTGACGAGCGGTGGCAGGGCGGAGGTTTGGGTGCAGCAAGGCAGGAGGATCCCAACATCCCCCCCACCCCCCCCCACCCAGCAGCCTTCCTGGAAGCACTGTGGGGTGCTGTTCCTGTCAATTTGATATTTTCTGAGCTGTAAAGTAGCAATCCGCACACCGAGTACTGCTCCGACTTTAATGGGTTGTGCATAATGCATGTTTATAAGGCAGTAAAAGGCAGCCCCGCTAATGGAGGCCATGGGAGGCAGGTTATTCCCATAGCAGGGAATGGGCTGGAGCTGGGTTTTCCGATCAGTGCAGCAGTGAGGGGGGTGACACACAGCACCGGGGACAAGCCCAGCCAAGCTGGGGGGGCCACAGCACGCAGCCAGCCTAGGATCCTGCAGCAGAGCCCCTGTGTGCACTCATGAGCTGTCATGGGGGTGTTTGGGAAAGCAAGCCCTCCCCATTTGGTCACCATGGCCATGGTGTTGAGGCCTCCAAATTGTGTTGGAAGCCCAACAGAACTCCACCAAAGCACAGCCATCCACCAACAGGCCCCAGGAGGCTTGTCCCTCTCCCCTGCCACCACGGACAGGTTCAGTGCCTGGATCACAAGTGAGGAGTAGGCAGAGCCTGGCCTCCAGCCCCTCCTGGTCCCACACCGGGGCAGCAGCAGGCAGAGGACAAGGCTGTCGCAGCAGCAGCGGAAGCAGGCAGGGGAGCGCTCCCCCTCCACCAGCAGGAAGGGCCCCGCGGTGCTGCTGTGGATGAGCTGGCACCAAAGGGACTTGCAGGAGCCATCAGTGATCCCAGCAAGAGTCAGCATGCGGAGCCCTGGCAGCAGCCACAGATACCCACCAGGTCCCCACACCAACATTTGGAAAGCTGCCCTGGCCGGGGATGGACAGGGGAAGAGCAGAGCCAAGGGTATCAAAGCATCTTCGCTGCACAGCAGAGGTGTAGGTGCACCCAGGCACCAGGAGCAGGCAGGAAGGGCCAGTTCCCATCTGCACGCAGTCAGCCAACCTGTCACTGCTGCTCTACAATTTACAGGCATTTGCCAAGCACTTAATTTTTCAAACATCCGTGAGTTCAGCTCAAACACCGACTTTTTACATAGCTGTGCATTATTCATGAGCCATCCCCCCACTGCCACCCCATCTGCACCACAAGCATCTAATACATCAAAAGCCACGTGAGCTGTTCAGATCCAAGGCAAGCGCAGGTGATCTGACCCAGACAAGCTACAAGCAGGAGAATGGGCCCAAGCTAATGAGCACCAGTGTTAAACTGCAAGGTAACAGCCCCGTTGGGCACAGGGAGGCACAGGCTGCCCTGGCTCACCGCATTGTCCCACTGATGGGCACCAGCCCGACAGCACCATGGGTCTGCTCACCACCACCACGGGCAGCCAGCGGAGCTGGCAGCACTCAGAGTGACATGGCCAGCAGAGCAAGTGTCAGATGCTCCGGTAGCAAAGAGCAATGTTTCCTGAACCCTGGGTCAAGCATCCTGTTCATCACACAGGCCCGGATGCCTGACACAAGCTTTTCCCATCCCCTCCACTGTCCTCAGATGTCCCCACTCCTTCTCAGCAGGGACCAAGCTGACAGGTGACACTGCAGGCAGGGGATGCTGGCTAAGCCTGGTTTGACCTTCAGAAGCATCCGTCACAGCCAGATCGGCAGCGCTTTTGGTGGTGAACAGTTTGCAGAGGAGCGTGCAGCAGTGCAAGAGCCAGACCCTCACCTTCCCCCACAGCTCGAGAGCCAGGAATCAGGCAGAGAGCTCAGCAGCTCGTGCAGGAAGAAGTGAGGTGTATTCAGGGCACACAAGAAAATATCTGCTCTGGAAGGAGCCCCCCATGGTGGAGGCTCCAGCCACCCCACTGCAGGGCAGGGAAAAGGTTAAATCCTCTCCCTCCTGCTTCCTGGAGCCAGGCATCCTGGTGAAAAACCAGAGGAAGCCACTGCACAGCCCCGGCCAGAAGGCTCATCTGTCTCCAGAATTATTTGATCAGCGTCCAGACGGCATCGTCTCCCCGCGGACACCGTCTGCAGAGGAAGTCTCCAGTAAACACGCGTCCTCCTGCCCGCCGAGCCCCTTCCTCTGGCTCCCAGGACAAGCAGGCGCAGGCAGGACGCAGCCTCCAGAGCCTGGCGCTGGCACTGATTTACAGCTGAGCGGCCCAAGAAAAGCAGCAGGGAAGCGATAAATACCGCTTCGTGCAAAAATAGTTATTGCCCAGGGACTCCTTGTCATGCAGCTGCTGGTGAAGGGCTCACAACGCTGAAGCCAGGCAGCCGCAGGGAAGGGAGTGAAGCCTGGGTTGGGGGGGCTATGATGCTCAGTGGGACCCTGCACCCCCAGGTCAGCAGGTGGGGGCAAAGGAGCACCCCCACAACCCAAATCACAGACCCAGGGTGCCCAGAAACAGGCACCAACACCCAGGTGTGCCAGTGGGACCAGGCAGGGCCCGAGCACCGCACTGCCCTGGCTGGGACAGCAGGCAGAGAGCGGTCACAGCCCTCCCGTCCCCTGGGCACCCTCCCAGCCCCACCGAGAACAAAGAGCAGCGGTGCTGGAGTTCCCTCCATTCAGGAGCTGCATTGTGTGCCGGCAAGCTGGGCCGCAGGAAGCATGTGAGCAATTGTAATTACAGTTAGTTAGGCTTTTAAGAAAAGGAAAGAGGCATTTAAGGCAATTCAACAAATGCCATGCAAGAAAAGACTATTTTAGAAGCACTTATGCTGCACACAAGTGATCTCCGGTCCTCTCCACCCGCTTGGAGAAGCCAGAGGATTAGTTGGTGCTGCTCAAAGCAGGGACGATGCAGCGGTGATGGGGCGAGTGGGGTCTGCAGCAGCCACAGCCCCGAAGCGACACCGCCGCACACCAGCTAACGAAGCTGGAGCAGACACTGCAACAGACCCAGCACTGTATAAAAGCTTCAATGGTTTTGAAAAGGATCCATCAAAAGAACAAGCAACACAAGGAGGGAGAGAAAGGAGCTTTTCAAGACCTCACCAGCATCAATGGGATGTATTAAAGTCAGATCTCGGCTGGCGCAAGCCGTTTCAATGAGGGCTTTACAGTGAAGATAAGTCAAAGGATTCAAAGGGGAATGAGAGAGCAGCTTGAAGTTTAATGAGGAGAGCGGTGGAGGAGAGCAGCCAGCCCGTCGGAGAGCCGCGGAGCAGCGCCGCGCCACACCAGCCACCCGAGCTCAGCCCCGCTCCAGCCCTGCCCTCACCAGCCCTCAAACAAAGGAGCCGACCGCCTTTGTTCACAGCATTCGCACGCCCGGAGCAGCTCTGGGCTGCCCCGTGAACACGCAACAGGCTGCGGCCGCAGCATGAGCCGCTCGGGCAGGCAGCGAGGGGTGCGGGAATTGCTCTCTAGACCCACACTCCATATCCAGAGGCAGCTCTTCAAACCCTATTTATTTCTCAGCTGCTCCCAACCAGGTGGTTTGAGAGCTGCCGACAGCCCCATGTGAAGCCCCCGCTCCTGCTTCCACCCATCCGGCTCCAGCCCCAGCCACGCGTCTCCTCCGCAGCGCCCGCTCTGCTCCCCAGGTGCTCTCCATCAAAGCGCAGCTCGCTGGAGACGCATCTTCCCCAAGCCTTGAAGTGCCTTGCCTTCACCCGAATTAGCAGTTACTGACAGCTCCAGCACACGCACAAGCACAGGCTGTAATATTTTGGCACTTCCCATCACAAGATGACAAGGTACAAGGTACCATCCATCGCACATTCTTCCCTCATGAGAACATGCACACAGTGCTGGCTGTTACGGATCCAGCAGGTCCCTTGCATCTTTGGCTGCTGTTCTCCCACCAAACCAAGGCACAAAACTCCCTGCCAAACCATTCCAAGGCCAGCAGCGGCTCAGAGGTGGGACCACGTGCTGCCTCGCTCCTGCCTGTGGAGGAGCAGAGTCCAGCCCAGCTCCCCACCTCGCCTCACCCACCCGCCTGGTGCGGGACTCGCCCTGACAGCAGCACATGGAGGAGCAATCCTGCCCTGAAGCAATGCTCCTGCTAAGGCACAAAGTCACTGGAGAGAATTAATACTTCTAACACGAGAGTCCAGCTGCCCCCTTACAGTTCTGTCCTGGCCACCAGCACCCACGTTCCTCCCTCCTTACGCGCATCCCCGTGGCTCTGCCCAGCTCAGGTATTTTCACGCCCTGTGCGCGCAGGGCACCAGCCGCTCTCCAGGCTCTTTCCCAGGCAGAGGAAAACTCTGCTAAGCCTCCCCTCCGCCCTCCCGAGCCAACACCCATCCTCTGCCATGAGAAGGAGCTGCTCTTGCACGTGGGAAGCTGCTTCCCACCGCACCCTGCTCCAGCCTCGGAGCCACATGGGGCTGGCAGCACCTGCACCCTCCAACACAAGGCTGGGTGCCGCACGGAAACGAGGATGGAGCAGGAGCACATCCCATCCCACACCGAGCTCCAGCCTCACCCCCTGACCTGTCTCTATCAATGCATTCAAAAGAAGAGGTGGCTTTTGTGAAAGCCTACAAGTGCCACGACAGCACCCACCTCCCATGCATCCCGCTCCCTTTGCTAGCGGACACCAGCATCCATGGAAACCCACCAGGAACAGGAGGACCCAGGCAGGCAGATCCCCTCCGCAATAAAAGTTTACTGATCTCATTAGAAACACTGCTGGGAACGATGGGAACTCCTCGCTTGTCCATGAAAAGGAGAACTAGCACAGTGCAATTAATCACAATAACTCCATCTGGATAAGAAAAAAATTATTTTGTTTTAAAGAGCATAAAGAACAAATTGTCCTTTAAGAACATGATAATTGCAGGCTTTTTAAATTTAGGCTCGGAGGCTAGCATGTTGTTTCCAGCTAGAAAAATGGTGCCCAAAAATACAGGATTCTGCCACCTGGCCCTAATCCTGCCAGAGAAGAACAGAATCAGAGGGAAGCAGGGCTGAGGGCTGCTGCGCCCCAGCTTAATTTCTCCATCCAATTGCATTACATCTGCAAAGTTCAAATGCTTCACAAGAAATTATCACCAACACCCGTCAGCACCCAGCCTGTCAGAGCAAGTTAATGATTTGTCACCAGGGCTCAGCCTGCGTGTCACAGTGATTACAGCAGGGCTCTTTACAGCAGCCAAAGGTCTCTACCACCAGAGAAACAAACGCCTTTCACCCAGCGGCCCCCCTCCAAAAGCCAGCACACGAAGCCCCACACAGGGCAGGACCACAGCACATCCCTGAGACCACAGGGATGTGAACAAGGGAGCTCCCAGCACCAAGCAGGGATTCCTGCACCACCGGGGAGCCGCTGGTTTATCACCCTGGAAAACACTGGCAGCACTCAGCTTCCTCGTGGCACCAGGGGCTCGTGCTGCTGCCGAGATGCTCTGCTCCAGCTCCTGCCCTCCCAGCACAGCAGCAGTGTCCCCTGCCCCATCCCCAGTGGGAGGAGGGACCTTTGCCAAGGTCACGGGAAAGATGCTATGGGGTCAATTCTCAGCTCCCAGATGGGTCTCAGACACCAGAGCAGGCAACACTGCTTGACCCCACAAGGGCACTGGTGCTCGCTCATCTTCACAGCCTCTCGTGGGCAATGGATGGGGTCATCCAGGTGTGGGATATTCAGAAAGCACCAAGCATCCTGAATCAATGCCCTTCACAGCTCCTGTCTGAGCCGACAGCTCCTTGCTCAGTGCCTTGGAAAGAACTCAAAGCCACAAGGAGCCCTGCTCCAACACAAGGCTCCTGCCCTTTTTGTAAAGGGATTTTAGATCCAAGCAACTGAAACATTATGAAATGCCTCCAGGCCTGTCAGCATCCGCAGAAAAACCAATCAGGGGTGGTAGATTTAGAGAGATTTCAAACCCCTAGCTAATTAGAAACATCTTCATCTCCCCCACTCCCCCCGTAGCTGTTTATGAAGTGCATTACCCCTGCACACGAGGTAGAAGCACAGAGCTCTGCCTGCCAGAGCAGCCTCGCACAAGAGCCCTGTGTGGCTCCTGCGCTGGGCAGGGAGCTTCAGAGCCTGCTCTGCTGCTGTCATTGCCACACTTGTTCAGAAAAGCAAGACACAGGTATGTGGGAGCCAGCCCTGCTGCTGCACATCCCTGTGAGCTGTGATGCTCATGGGCAGCATGCTTGAGCCTGGACCCTCAGCAGCCGAGCAGGATGGAACCCAGGGTGCTCAGAGGCACCTCCACCACAACAGGTGGATGCAATAACCCAGGAGGCAGCTTGCAAGCCAAAACCCAGCTCAGCGCCAAGCACATGCTAAGGACAAGTCCCAAGGGAAGCAGAGCAGGGATCAATGCAACAAAGGTTGGACAAGGAAGCACCTAGAGCATCCCCTTCCCTCTGCCAGACCCCAAAGCTTTTGGGTGCAGGAGAATGCACCAACCAAGCCACCCCAAAGTCCCCTCCAGCACTCAAGCCCTTGCAGCGCGTGGGATCCAGGAGGAGCCCAACATTCAGCTGAACGTTAACAGGCAGAACAAAAGCAGGCAGCGACATGCCTGAGCACAGCCCCGCATTTCGGGCTGCACAGGGCCACACTGGGGATGGCACCGCAGGGCGCAGCAGGGCTGTGGGTGGCTGTAGTTCCAGAGCATTTTGCAGCTCAGTGCTGGCCAGCAGCACTTTAAACACAGATGTGTTTTTTTTAGCTGCTTAGGTCAAGTTTTAAGACTTATTTTGGCAGCTGCTCCTGCATGCAGAGACAGCATGCCTGCTCCATCCCCAGCCGCAGAACCCCAGCCCTGCGGGACAGGGGTAAAACCAACCCTTCAGGAGCGGGAAATGCTGCATCAGTTCAAGCCCCGGCATCCTCCAGAGCTGACTGCGGGCCAGGCATTGCCAACAGGTCCACAGCTTCTTCACAGCCCCGTGGGAACACCCCTGGGACCCAGAGCCACCACCCAGCTCCCATTTGCTGGGTGATCCTGGGCCCCGACCTGAAGCCTGCCTAGGTGGGAAAGCACCAGCTGAAGTAAACATAAAAGCTGGCAATAGTGCCACAAGAAGTCCAAGGTAGACTCGCACTGCTTTAATAGAAATCAAACTTCTTTTTAACTTCTGCTAATTAGAAGCAAGCCTAATTTAAAATTTCAAGCTTAGTGCAAGCCTTGGTACAGATGCTGCAATTAACATCTTGCAGGTTCTCTGCACAGAGCCTCCATCCTCCCCAGCTCGCAGTGCAGGGGCAAGGCCAGCTCCTCTCCTGGAGGCTCTGCCATCTGTGAGCCGCAGCGGAGCTGCCGTCTGAAGCCCCAAGATCTGGAAGTACGATAAGGAGCCAAACACTGCAAGCGCTCCCACACCAAACCACAGCCTTGAAGGGAAGCCATCATCACAGGAACAGCCTCTGCTGAGAAAGCCTCACAGCTGCAAAACAGTTGCCTATCCCAGCTGCTAGATCTGATTAAGGATTTCAGGTGGGGGAAACAAAGGAGAGAATTAACAGGATTAGGGCATTACTGGATATTAATGCTAAAATACAGCACTGGGACCAGAGGGGAAATTCTTCAAGGTCTCCAGGTGCAACCAAACCCGGAGTCTGCTGTGCCACCAGTGCTGCAGACCGGGATCCGCATGGGGACAGGGCACAAGGCATTCCCACGCCCAGACCCTGGCTGTCCCCACGGGCTGCAGGCACTTCCCAGGGCAGGGAGGCTGGGCCACAGCGCCAGACAATAGAGCAGGAGAGCCATTGTTTGGAGGGGGAGGGCCCGTCCTGTGCTTCTGCCAGCACTCCCCAGCTACTGGGAGCGACACAGCTCCAGGGAGCAGCACCTCCGCAAACAGCTCCCCATCACCTGCGCTGCCACAGCTGAGAATGGCACCAGAGCCAGCTCTGAAGGGGAAACTAAAACACCTCGGCCTCCAAAGCCACGAGTTCTTTGCATTCCTGTCCTAGTGCCCACTTGTTTAAGCCAAATTTGCAGTAAAGTGTTTTTTTAATGACACTTTATGGAAATCCTCTGAAGCAACGAACAATTACAGGCTTCAGATGTGTAAAGACAGTTTAATTGGGTGCTCCACACCCTCCCAGCCTGCCCCAATAAACACCAACAAGGACACAGGACAGGACCTGCGACACACNGTGGGCTGGGGGCAGCAGCGGGGCACGTCCCCCCAGCACCCCACACAGGAGGGGAGAGGGGTGCATGGGGACACTGCTGCCAGCACACGCGGGGAGGGGCTGCCACCCCCACGGCCACACCGGCACAACAGGGGGCCCCGGGGCCCAGCGCGTTCTCCCACCGCCGGCCCGTGGCCGTGTCCCCCCGGCAGGCGCTGCCGCTGCCTCTCCCCGCACGACAGCCCCCGTCTTCCCTCACCGGGCAACTCCCAGCGACATTTCAGCGTTATCCTTTCATCTGCGCTGTAAACCTGATTAATTAAGCTAATCACTCAGCTAACGCAATTAGAGCACTCTCTGCTCTCCAAACACCAGACAGGAAAACAGCAGAGTTTCACTCCCCCCGTGTTCTCCCGCTCGGATTTTCGCTGTCAGCCTCTCGCGGGGGTTTCGGACGGGAGAACTCCTTCCTCCTCCTCCTCCTGCCGGGCAGCGCCCAGCGCTGCCTCCAGCCCAGCCCCGGGGAACACCCGCTCCCGNCGGGCCCGACCGTTGGGGCAGCGCCGGGCAGGCGCCCGCAAGCACCCAACGGGCGGACCCCGGCACGGCGGGGGTGGGAAGGCCACGCCGAGGGGCTCCGCCGGGAGCGGTCACGCCTGCCTCCCGGCCCCGCGAGCTGTACGGAGCGGCCACCGGGCGGGCGAGGCGCCGCCACCGCGCTCGCTCGCAGCACCGGAGCCGGTTACGAACTCGTCGAGGGAGCGCCGGGGGCCCGCGCGGAGCCGGGGCAGC
>VXAA01004761.1:375813-390222 GCA_013399115.1 Anseranas semipalmata
GGGGGACGCTGGGGTTGGCACCACCCGGGGCGATGCTGGGGGCTGCGCCCTCCGCTGCGGGTCCCCGGGGATGCGCTCGGTGCTGCGGGTCCCCTGGGATGCGCTCGGAGCGGGGGTACCGGGGTGAGCGTGGGGCTGCAGCTCCTGGGAACGCTCCGGGGTTGCGCTCGGTGCCGCGTTTGCGCTGCCCGGCCCCCCCGGCCCGGCTGTGCCCAGCGCTGGTTTCGCTGCTGGCTGGTGGCGAGCTGGAAGCTGCTCGCCCTGCACCGTGCCAGACCCCAGGGCTGAGCCGCGCCAGGCCTCGGCACGGCCACGCTGGCCCCAGCCCAAGCCCAGCCGCTGGCCAGTGGCTCTGAGCTGTGACAGCGTGGGGCAGGAGCCAGGGCGCTGCTGAGATTTCTGGCTGTGGAGCAGAGGCCGTTAGCAGTGCCCAGCACCTCCCTGCAAACAAGCAGCTGGCCAGCACGCCGGCTGGGATGCCGTCACCCTAAGTGCGTGCTCACTTGTCCCAGAGTCAGACCCTGGCCCCGCTGTACTGTGGGGAGAGCCCCGAGTCCCCCTGTGCTGTGCCAAGGTGGCTCAGCCCCGCAGGGACCCTCAGGGACCTGTGGAGCGCCCCGGGTCTGGGCTCTGGGCAGCTGATGCTGCTTTGCCTGAGCCTCTGCTCTCGTCAGTAGCACCGTGCCTCTGAGAGGCCAGGTTTTGGTTCAGACCCATGGCCTGTCATATTTCCTACCTGGGACTTGCAGAGGGCTCTTACCACAGTGCCTGTCTTACGCCAACAGGTTTGGGGGAAGCAGGGATGTGGGGCAACATGTATGCATGCATTTGATGCTGCTCCTATCTGGGAAAGTCTGTTATAGGGATAGTTTCACATTTTTAATCATTGCCATTTTGCAAAAGATCTGCCAGCAGCAGATTGAAGAGCAGTAGGTGTTATTAAAACTGTTAATTCCTTGTATTTACTCTTCCTAAATGCTAGTGGCTGAGTAGCAGCATCCTGAAACGTGTGCGCTCTGATCCCGGCCGAGGCAGGGCAGCTGCAGCTGGGAGGAGCGCAGGCAGCACTAGGACCCGGAGCAGCTGCTGGGATGGGACCTCCAGCTGCACAAACTTGCTTCCAAATAGGTCTCTTCGGCATTTTCCTTTGCAGAAGGAACTGCCCAGAAAAAAAAAAAAAAAAAAAAAGGGAAAAAAAAGAAATAATAATAATAAAAAAAAGCAAAATGTCCTGATGCGGAGCTTTGCTGCTGTGGCTTTCTCCGCCTGCCCTGCTGCCGCTGGCTGGGGAATTGCCCCGGCGATGCAGTAGGGCGGCTGGTGGAGGGCAGCGTGGCCGGGGCCCGTTACACGTGTACAGAAATGCAGCTGGGCCGGGCTGGGCTCGCATCGGCGCGGGAGAGGGGCCGGGGAGGCCCCACCTCTGCGCCTTCCCCTGCCACTGCTGAGCCTTTCCGCCGGCTGCAGCCTCCAGCGCCATGGCCTTGGGCAGCCTCGTCCTCCTCCTGAGCCTCCTGGGGGTCCTGGGGCTGGGCGACCCCGGCCCCCTGGAAGACGTGGTGATAGACAGATACTATATCCCCAAAATCTGCCTGCGGGAAGTCCAGATGGGGGATTTCGTTCGCTACCACTACAATGGGACCTTTAAAGATGGCAAAAAGTTTGACTCCAGGTATAGACCTTGGTTCTTTACCAGCTGCATGCGGCCCCAGCCGGGGCTCCCCAGCCGCCCCCCGCAGCCGCTGCGGCGGGGAAACCTGCATGCTCCCCCCAGCCCATCTGCGTGTCACCCCGTCTGCATGTCTCCCCGTCACGTCCCCGAGGGCTGGGGGCAGCGTGGTGAGGGGCAGGCAGATGTGCCTGAAGGGCCCTGTGCCTGCATTGCTCGGTGCCCCGCAGCTTTGACCCCGAGGAGGGATTCTGGGGGTGCCCACGGCAGGGCTGAGACCCGGGTGGGAGCTGGGGGAGCCCTGGGCACGCATCGGCCCCATGGGAGCTGCCGAGCGCAGCCTGGCCCGGCTGGGGCTACAGCCCCCAGCCCAGCCCTGTTTCCAAGCCCACGGCAACGACCAGCCCACAGCCTGGGGGTGCAAGCCTGTCTCAGGCATGGGCAGGATTAGGCTCTGAGAATCTTTGCACTCAGGAACATGTATTTGCATGTACAGCACAGGCAGAGAAAATACTTAAAGCACTTTGAAACGTGGCAGCAGCGAACCCCCATCATTACCAGGATCCTGCTCTGCTCACGCTGGTTATAAATCAGGATTTCTGTTGGTGTAATTCCTGATTTGCACCAAGGTGAGGAGGGGTAGGATCAGGCACATGGCAAAAGCACAGGAACAAACGGGGCTGTGCTGGAGCTCAGCCCCAGCCCAGCTCGGGAACAAAAACTTTCCAGCTGGGCATTTTTCAGACCCTTGAAAAGCAAAGGGATTCTGCTCCTCGTTCAACGTGTCTTACTTTTCTTGCAAGCATGAATGGGAGAGAAAGTAAATCAGCCCCGCGCTGCCATTCCTGCTGCTGCAAGCCCCAAATGCGATGGGAGCCTGGGGACATTTGCTGCTAAGATAATTCTTTGTCCTGAGGACTGCAGCGTGCTTCCAGGAGAAGCATTCACTGCGCATTAAATGGGATGAAGGATTTCCATTTATCTGAAATGGCCCCCAGTTGCTTCTTGGAGTGTGTATTTTAAGATTGAAAAATAAAAGCAAATTTGCAGTTTAAAAATGAGGCCTGGGACTACTTCTTTCCTCCTCACTGCAAACGTGGCATATGTGAAATTACAGGGAAGCAACAGAAAGCCCGGGAGCTCACACACCTCCAGGCCAGATTGCTGTGCGAAATCTGCGAGGATATTTAAGTGTTGAGTCCCAGCCGTGATCATCACCCGCCTCCTCTGCACCCAGCGGGCCTGATCCTGCACTCCCCTGCCTCTGAGGGTGCAGGGTCAGGCCAGAGCCCCAACGGGTGTCAAGGGAGGCAGCTGCACCCCAGGCAGGGCAGGATTGATCCCTTTGAGATCAGTGCTTGCTGCAAGGTTGGGGTGTGGGCTCTGCCCACAGCAGGGGACCTGGGTGGGGTGGGGGGGCCCCGATCCCAGTGAGACGTGGGGAAACCTTGAGCCTGGTACCTCGAAACAGGGCTGGGGGATGCTTCGTTACCTGTGAATCACGGACTTGGGAGACAGCCCAGGCTTAACAGGGAGAAGTCACTGCCCCGTGGCCATGCAGCCCACAGCCAGCCTCTCCACGGGGTAGGAGGTTTGGGCACGTTTTCTGCTAGACAGAAGCATACCTGCAAGGCTACAAACTCGGTATGGATGCTCAGGGTGAGGCGGATGCTGCTCAGGAGCTGGAGGGACCTGCGCAGCCCCGTCGGTCGCGGTCCGCCCTTTGCCACGCGGTGCTGACGGGTCTGTCCCTTTGCCCCCAGCTACGACCGAGGGGCCACAGTGGCCGGCGTGGTGGGCGTCGGGCGGCTGATCACCGGCATGGACCGGGGGCTGCAGGGCATGTGCGTGAACGAGCGGCGTCACCTCATCGTGCCTCCCCACCTGGGCTATGGCAGCATCGGCGTGGGTAAGGGGCTGCGGGGGGACGGAGGGGGCAAACCCGCAAAGCTCACATTAGTGGGGACGGACAATTGGCACCCACCTGGCAGACACGGGTGAAGGACGGATCCATTGCCGGGTCACTAAATAGCAAGCACAGTGGTGCCTGAGCAGGGCGTTGCAGGGAAGGAGGGTCTCAGCCCACCGCACCATGCTGCTTTCCAGGGTGGGTGCTCTCATTGCTGGCACATGGGGCTAACACCCAGCTCCTCTGCAAAGGAAAACCCCACGGTGGCTTTTGGGGCACCCCAAAAGCTCAGCAATTGCCTTCCCCCTATGCAAAAGTGGCTCCGTGGAGGCCACTGGCAGGGTTTGACCTCAGACCTGCACCAGGCAGGTCGGGTCCCCATCCAGCAGCACCAAGCAGAAGCTCGGGGGGGACAGGCGTGAGGGGACAAAGACCCTCGCTTGTCCTGTTCAGCGGAGGCAGGAGGGATGATGCTGCTTGCGCTTCGGAGATCTGCATTTGCGTGCAGCAGAGCCGGTCACCCTTGCCCTGCTCTCACCTAACTCACTCTGCCCTCGCTGCCGCCCCTTTAGCGGGGCTGATCCCCCCAGATGCCACTTTGTATTTCGACGTGGTCATGCTGGACATCTGGAACAAGAACGACAAGCTGCAGATCACCACCCTGTCCAAACCCGAGCACTGCAACCGCACGGTGGAGAACTCGGACTTCGTGCGGTACCACTACAACGGCACGCTGCTGGATGGCACCCCCTTCGACTCCAGGTACAGGGTGCCTCCGATGGGGGCACCGCGTGCCACGGCGGGGAGGACGCTGGGGATGGTGGGGACCAGGGGATGCTGTTCTCCTCACTCCTTCTCATCAGCTACAGCAAGGACAGCACCTATGACACCTATGTGGGCACCGGCTGGCTGATCAAGGGCATGGACCAGGGGCTGCTGGGCATGTGCGCCGGGGAGAAGAGGAGCATCATCATCCCCCCGTTCCTGGCCTATGGGGAGAAGGGCTATGGTGAGCCAGGCATCACCCCATTGCGCCTGCTTGGGGAGCGGGGCCCCCACGCAGGCTGACCCATGTCCCCTCCCCAGGGACCGTGATCCCACCGCAGGCCTCGCTGGTGTTCAGTGTGCTGCTGGTGGACTTCCACAACCCCAAGGACGGTGTCTTCCTGGAGCACCTGGAGGTGCCGGAGTCCTGCAAACGCAGGGCTGTGACTGGGGACTTTGTGCGCTACCACTACAATGGCACGCTCATGGACGGGACGGTCTTTGACTCCAGGTACGGGGCAGGGAAGCAACCGCGCAGGGCGATGCCCCAATGCACGCTTCATCCTCTCCCACCCTGCACCCAGCAGTGGGCTGCAAGGAGAGGCTGGAAAACCCAGGGGAGGTGGGAGGAGAGGGTGGTAACGGGTATGAAATAGGCTAAAAAAAGCCATCACCTGCTGCACCCCTGGGAACAAGGTTTGGTGGGAGCAGGGGCGCGGGCTGGGGGCGCGGGCCGGTTCTCTTGCCCAACAGTGCCGTGGGCGTCTCCCTCTGCAGCTACTCCCGCAATCACACCTACAACACCTACATCGGGAAGGGCTACATCATCCCCGGCATGGACCAGGGCCTGCAGGGGGTCTGCATGGGAGAGAGGAGGCGAGTGGTCATCCCCCCCCACCTGGCCTACGGCGAGAACGGAGCAGGTGAGGGACAGCGTGGTGGGGACCTGCAGCACAGCCGGGACGAAGGAAAGCGCTGGCCAACTGGGGCCAGCTGCTCACCTGAGGGGCCACCAGCAGCCCCGGGGATCTAAGCGCTGTTAGGGAGCATCGTGGGCAGGGGTGAGGGCAGGGAACAGGAGAACGTTTGCACTGGGGAAGGGCTGGTGCCGAAACGTGCAGAGCCAGGGCTCCGAGGGACAGAGGTGCCACGAGCCATGGGCAGAAGAAGGAAAGGCTTTACCAGCTCCGTGCTCTCCCAGCTGAGCTCTTCCTACGCCTCTTCCAGGGGACAAAATTCCTGGCTCAGCCGTGCTCATCTTCGACGTCCACGTCATCGACTTCCACAACCCCGAAGACCCGGTGGAAATTGAGACCGTGTACCGGCCCGAGGGCTGCAACGTCACCACCCGCAACAGGGACTTCGTCCGCTACCACTACAACTGCTCCCTGCTGGATGGCACCAAGCTCTTCTCCTCGTGCGTGCTCTGCAACAGGCGGCACCGGGGCATCGGCTGCGCCGTCGGGGGGCAGCAGGGGGGAGGGCGCGGGGTTTTGGGGCGCAGGACGGAAGGCGCAGGATTTTGGTGCGCGGGAGGCGGCCTGCTGGGTCCAAGGGGTTTTCTCAGCCACGTGGTCTTCTCTGTGTCCCCTGCAGCCACGACTATGAGAACCCCCAGGAGGTGACTCTGGGGGCCAGCAAGGTGATCGAGGGCCTGAACAGCGGCCTCCTCAACATGTGCGCCGGGGAGAGGAGGGTGCTCATCGTCCCCCCGCACCTGGGCCACGGGGAGAGCGGAGGTAGGGGAGCGGTGCGACGGCCGCATCTGCAATGCAAACCAAGGGCTTTCCGAAACCCTGCGGGTCTCCTTGACCTCCACTGCCTTTGCTGGAGGCTGGAAGGCTTTCACCCATCAGGGGCCAGAAGTTTTCTGAGCTTCCCATCAGGTGCAACAGCCCTCGCTTGCTTTTCAGCCCGGGGGGTGCCAGGCAGCGCCGTGCTCCGCTTCGAGGTGGAGCTGATCTCCATGGAAGAGGGGGTTCCCGAAGGCTACCTCTTCATCTGGCACGGGGACCCGCCGGAGAACCTCTATGAGCAGATGGACCTCAACAAGGATGGGCAGATCCCTGCCGACGAGGTGCCCAAACTGTGGGCTTGTGGGGTGCGGGAGGACACGGGGGGGGGCACAGGGAGCCCACCCCAGGGAGCAGCACCCAAAGGCCGCTGCTGACCCCTGGGAACTTGGGAGCATGGAGGGCTGGGCAGGAAAAATGCACAGGCCTGGAGCATCGCTGCTGGAAACGGGGTGCGGCAAGGCTGTGACAGCAGCCCCTGCTCTAATCCTTGCTGCTGCCCTCAGTGCTGGCTGCACGGAGCAGAGCAGCATCCCATCCCTTCTCCCCACTGCAGTTCTCCACCTTCATCAAGTCCCAGGTGGCAGAAGGGAAAGGGCGCCTCATGCCCAGCTCCGACCCGGAGAAAGTCATCGCCGATATGTTCAGGAACCAGGACCGCAACCAGGATGGGAAAATCACCGCCGAGGAGCTGAAGCTGAAGTCGGATGAGGACCAGGAGAAGATCCACGAGGAGCTGTGAGGAGCGGCCCCCGCTCTCCCCGGGGACAGGACTGCCCTTTGCCGTGCTGCGGCCAGGCTCCCCAGGAAGCCAGCCGGGGACCCTGCCCCTGCCCCTCGCATCCCTTGCAGGGGGGCACATTGGTTTTTTTTCCCCCTATTATTTAACTGAGGGTTTTTTGGTGTGTTCCTCACGGGCAGAAAAACTCACCGGCCCCCAGCTGATGCACCCAAGCAAGAAGGTGGGAGGCACCCACACTCTTGGGCATCTCAGTGCCCTGCAGGGGGGGCAGCGCCTCCATTTCCCCACGCTGCCCCGTCCCCCTGTGCTGCACGGCTCCAGCAAACATCTGCCATTGAGCTGGACCAAGCCACGCCAGGGGCATTCCCTCGAGCCTCACCCTGCGTCCCTCTGCTGCCGGCTCTGCCCCAAGCCCTGCTTCGACCCCTCTGCTCTCAGCTCCCCGTGGGGGGGTCAGGGCAATGGCACTCCCTCCCCAGACTGGTCCCTGAGCTCTGCTACCTTGTCCTTAGCCAGCGACTGCACATCCCGCGATGCCTCCAGGCCCTGCGCAGGGAAGGGGGGAGCTTCCCCTCCATCTCCTCTGCAGTGTTGCTGTAGTTTAGGGTTGGGTTTTGTTTTTTGTTGTTTTTCGTTTGTTTGTTTGTTTTTGTTAGTTGGAATATACACATATGAAATTCTTTAAAGGAGAAGAGAAATAAAGAGAGGCCTTCCCTGCTGGTCCCGGCTGCTGGCCCAGCCTCCGCTTCCCGCTGCAATCCCCTGGGACAAGAGGCTGGAGGTGGCTCAGGGTGAAACTGTGGTGCCCCACGGGCACCCACTGCTTCAGTGTCTGGGCCCCTTGAGGCAGCTGGGACGAGATCAGATTAACCACCGCCAGCCTGGAGAGCAGGGAAGCAGCGGGCTGATCCTCATCCTCCTCATCCTCCCCACCCCGCAGCAACAACGATCAGGGATTGAGTAAAATCAGCCCAATTTGATTTTGATGCCTAAATGCAGCTAATTAACTTGGCGCTCTCAGGTTTGTGCCCAGCACGTCCCCATCACCTTCCCACCGGCTCTGAAAACTTTTGCACAGCGTGACCTTGCAGACAGAAAAAAAATGCAAGAACAGAATTGTGTAAAGGGTCAGAGTGAACCCCTCAAACGATGACTTCTACGTGACACCAAATAAATAATTCCAATTGGTTTCCATAAAGTTTCCCTCTGTGTCAGGTTACTTTGCAATGAAACATTCATGCTTGTCCGGGCAGCGATGCAAGGAAAACTCACCGGGGTCTTTGGGAGCGCAGTGCGGAAGCAGATTTCAGACTTCAGCACCTGCTCGTCGGGCAGGACAGAAAGCAAACAGAGCTCAGCTCCTGGGATCCTACAGCAGAGAGGGATTGGGCTCCAGCTCCGGAGCAGAGCACAGCACGTCATGACGATGAGTGGGCTCTTGCAGGGATCAGGAGGACACAGACAGGGGATGAGAGGGATGGGGCTGGGGGTGCATGCGGAGCTTGGGGAACTGGAGATGCCAGGAACAGCCCCAGGAGAGGAGAATGGCTCCGAGCAGCTCTGGGTACGAACTGCATGCGTTCCAGCTTTAGCACATGTTTTTATTTCAACAAAGCAAAGGAAGCCTGTGCTGTTCAGAAGTTACATTTACTGAGCCCATAACATGGAGGGCAGTGAGTGAGACAACGTTCATCAGACAAACTCTCTTCTTGCTTTCCGAAGCAATGTCAGATGAGCTCTGGGGAACTGCAGGAATGGCTGGAAAAGGCTTTTTTATAGCAAGAGCTGTAACACGCTTCCACTCAGTGCTGCTGCTAATGAGAAACCCAGTGGATCTGTTTCCCCTACAGCAAGCAGACCTGCTCTGGGACACGCCATCCCTGCTTCGGCACACGCTGTCCCCAGCACCCACCTCCCCAGAGGCTGCAGACCCATCCTTCCCTTCCCTTCCCTTCCCTTCCCTTCCCTTCCCTTCCCAAAGCACCGGCAGGCAATGGGTCCCGCACCCACACAGGAGAAGAGGGGGTGGCAGGGAGCAGAGGCTGAGACACGTGCAGGGCCAGGGACCTGCAGGGTTTCGGCAGCAGGAGCACACCTTGGTGATGCTTAGAGCCATCCAGAGCCTGGGCACCTTGAAGCCACAGAAAACAGGACAACAGGAGAGAGACTTGTTTTCTTAGACAGGAATGCAGTAAAACCGAACAGCTTCAATCTAAAACGGGTCTGACCTCAAGCCACAGCAAACGACCTCTATTTCTGTACCCAGCTGGTGGAGCTAAGCACAGAACATCTCTACCCAGAACATGAATGGTTTGTTCTAGCCTCCCAGTGCTGGCTGGGATGAAGTCTGAGTGGGAAGCAGCAGAGCCGAGGCACAGGCAGGGTACACGGAGCGGACTCCTTGCTTCCTGCATCTCAGCCCTCCAGTTCCAGGACTGACCAGAAGAACAGCTGCTGAGGTTCGGGATGGACACAACACATGACAGCCAGGGCAGGGAGACTGCCCCAGGCATCAGGATGGATTCACGCAGGTACCAGAAAACCCACCCCGGCTTTGCCAGGGGAAGAACGTTCATTCCCCTGGTGCCTGGCTGAAGGGCCGGAGCTGGGATGCTGGCTTCCCAGCTCATGTCTCCAAAAGGATGTACCGGAGAATCCCATTGACCACATCCAGCGTCTCGTCGCTCTCCAGCACGATGTCGTAGGCATCCAGATACTTCCCCCTGCGCTCTTCCACCTGCAGTGCGGCCACCAGGGAGGGGTGGAGAGGAAAGGACCGCAGAGAAAGAAGAGGACTGTGAACAGCTAAGAATGAAGATGCTGCACCCACAGCCCTTGCAGCTCTTGATGTTACAGAAAAGAGGGGTCAATAACCACCCCAACAAAGCCCAAAGCGCACCAGGAGCTCCACAGGCACCCTCCCAGCTCCCTTGCACGCTCCACGGGAGCTCACACAAATCCAGCATCCCCCATGCTCAGGCAGCTGCTGGCCTCTCCCTGCTGCCACCCAGGCTTTGTACCTGGTAAGGGCTGGCAGGGAAGCAAGATGGCTGCTTCTCACACCCACCTTGTCATTGAGAAAGCCGATTTTCAGGATGTTCTCCACACTGGGAACGCCGTCTGCCATCGTCAGATCACCCATGGAGTCCCCCAGCAAGATGATGCTTGTCCTACTGCTCAGCTGCTGGAAATACTCTGTACCCTGTAGGACACTGTTGTTCTTGTTGTAGGTGTGGATGAGAGGTCCCTTGAAACACTTAAGGACTCCCTGTGCAAACAGGACAGACAAGTTGATCCCAAAGCAATCCCTTCACTGGGCTGTGGCCGCAGTCCCCCTTCTGGAAGGGGGAAAGGTAGGGATGCTAACAGAATGACAGCTCTCATCTCTGAGATGAGACACCCCCAAGGAGCCATGAAACACGTCGATACAGTCCCCAGAGGTCCCCTTTCGCAGGACGAGCCCATACCATGTGGTGAGAACAAACCCACAGGATCCTTGAGATCTTGGAATGGGCTCTGTGCTGCCCTGGAGCTATTCAGGGGCCATGGAAAGCCAAAGTCAGAGGAGCCCCAGGGCAGAGCACAGCCCTTGAAGAAGGCAGGATTGTTACGCTGTCCCATGCTCCCCCTCAGGACTGCCTGTCCCAACACACCACCCATGGGAACAGAGGGCTTCATTGTACATGGCATGCAATTTTCTGATGTGAATTGGGACTTTTCAGGCTTTCGTATATCAAACAAAGGCCTTCCGCACTGCTTTAAAGGACATCTGGCTTTCAGATCAGGAGAGACCTCTGTGGCTAGTTAACTCCATGCTGACCATGTGCCCCAACTGAGCGTGCAGTGCTGGACCAGCATCCAACCCAGAGCATATGCAACAAACACAGAGCTCACTTTCGGCCTCCAAAAGTAAGTTTGAAAGGTGAGGAATCCGCAAGATCGTGAGCACAGATGCTCAGCCGCTCCTGCACTCTGCCTACCTCATCCCTCCTCTGCAGCACGGACTCTCATGTCCGATCAACTCACACCTCACCCCAGCACTGATGCTCAGAGGGCTGCGGTGGTGCAGCAGGTAGCAAGGCATTCCGAACTGTGGCAGGAGGGCCACAACTAGCCCCTAGGGTGCTCCCACGGCCCAGAAAAGGGTCGGTCCTATCTGGAGGGATCAAATACTTCGTAACGTTAATAGGCAGCTCTTAACCTAGCAGTGTCTCTGTTGAGTATATCACAACCCTCAGTTCTAGTCTAACAAACCTCCTCTCTGCAGGCTCACTGCACAAACGTGACGCACAAACTCACACTGTCATCAAAGTCCATGTAGTTGGACACCACGTTGACGTTCGAGTAGAAGACGTTGGCCTGACGGATAATCTCTTCAAGGACATCACCGATGCCAGCAGAGAAGATGAATATGGGGACGTTGTACTTATACAGCTGATCAAATAATTCATTGAATCCATCCCTAGAGCAGAAGCGTCCATGACGCAGTATTACATTACCCCTTCCCAGCGACAGGTGCTCTGTGCATTGTGGGCTGTGAATGCTTCGGCCACAGGGCTCGTGTTTCTGCCTGGGACTTCCCAAACAGAAATGCACACGCCTGCTCTGCAAAAAGCACGGTGCTTTTGGGCGCTGTGGTACCTGCTGTGCACACCGAGGGTGTGCAGCAGAGTCACCAGACCCTGCCTCAACACAAGGACCCCGCGGGGAGGTACCGAGCCCCGTTCAGACCCCGCGGGGATGTACGGAGCCTCGTGCAGCACATGAGCAATTCGCCCAGCTTCTCCTGGCAGCGCCCAGCTCCTTACCTGGGGCCACAAAGCACAGCAAGCCCAGGCACGCGCCCACCGGCGCGGGTGCCACCAGCTCGCTCCGGAATCAAACATTAGAGATGCGCGGCAGGTTGGACTGGTTGCGGGGACTATCAGAAACACGCAACAGCCTCACAATCTGCCAGGACACGATTTCCATGCATAGAAGGAGCTTGGGACAATGGAAACCCAGACACGTGGTTGCACCTCCTCTCCAAGACTGGCAGTTCATTCCAAGCAAGGCTCCCTGTGGCAGTTTTAGGAACATCACCGCCCAGGCCAGCTTTAGCAGCAACTTTTAAGTGCAACATTTTAGTGCTGTGAGTGAAATTTGACGCTGAGTCAAGGCTCTGGATAAGGCCCAGCAGTTACAGTGAGTGGAGAGAAAATCTTTTCTGGAAGAGGGGAGCTGCACGCTGCCTGCCCAGGCTCAGGGAGCTTCCTCTCGGCTGCTCCTTGCCAAGACCCAGGAGCTGGAAGCGGCTTCTGGGCAGGAAGGAGCCAGCCCATGAAGCGGGCAGCCCGCAGCCTCGGGGAGCAAGCTCAGGCTGCAGCTGGTGGTGCTGGCTTTTGGCCCTCTGTCACGATTAAAGCTAAACCCCAGGAAGGAAGGGAGATCTGCAGCTGCTGTGCTTTGGAGGCTGCGTGCAGATCAGAGTGACAGCAAGCAGGTGAAGTGAGCTATCAGAAATCAGTTCAGCATCCCCAGGATTCTCTTCAGAAAACATGGGCAGCGATGGGGCTGTAGGAGACCTCCTTGCAGGAGAGGAAGGGCCCCAGGCAGTGCACCGAGCCCCCAGCCCGTACCTCAGCATCACGTCCGATTCCCTGACTATCTGGGCGATGTCACCCTTCTGGATCTTCTGCTGCGACAGCAGGTCATGGGCCCTGGTCCACCTAGGGAAAGGCAGCAAGGTGAGCTTCCTGGGCTGCCAGACTTGAGGCAGTCAGAAAAATAGTAACTAGAAACTTCCTGGTATTGCTGCCAAGCCTATAGGAAGTTCACGTTGTAGTCCTCGGGGACAAGAAGGTGCCAGGAGGAGGTGATAAGCGCCTACTTGATCTATGGCTTTCTGTTCTGAAACAACAAAGGCAGGTCTTGCTCAGCTGCATCCCCCAGCCTCATGTCCCTTGCGCTTTGTGATAGCTGCTGAGCCAAGGACGTGCTATCGGACACGGGGAACAACCAGCACCAACATCAGGCACCAGCGTGCAGGGAAATCAGACCTGTGCCAGGGATCCAGCATCCCCACTCCCATGCCTGAAGGCAATGACTACAAGGGAAGCCCCCTCCCTCTCTTCAAGGTTTTGTAGCTTTTGCTTGTTATCCACAGTGACTCAGAATTATTCCCCAGCTGGGCCCACCAGGCACAGTATCAGGTGAGCCTGTGCCATGCACCTGAGAAATGGGAAGAGCCTACAAACAAAGGGGGCCCTTTCTACGGCACAGCACGTTCCTCTGTGCCTGGCCTCGGCTCGGGAGTTCTTTTTCTTCCCCTTTTCCCCTAATGCTCACCAAGGGAACAAGCAGACCACAGGCAGGCACTCACCACTCCACCATCAGGGGACACTTCTCTTCCAGGGTCCGGTTGGGATCGATTTCGATGGGGTAGTAATAGTGCAGCAGATCTTTTAACTGGAATGTTGTACACAAGTAAGAAGAATACAGAGTGAACATTGAGTCTAAAGAGACTCAAAACAGCAAAAGCAGCATTTCTAAACTCCCCCAAAGCATCACGCTTCGTAACAAAGGCACAACCAAACCCACTTCACTGAGCAACTTCACTCTGAGCAAATCTGGGGATCTCTGAAGGAAGAGTTAATCCTCCGGTAGCTTGGCTGAGTTTCATCTTAGCTCAAATGCTCCAGGTACAGACGAGTACACATACACACTTCCTGTTCTTATCAGACCAAAAATGCCCACAGTTGAGCATGCAAATTAAATTTCTCTTTTTCACTTTCCCCTCCATTACCATTGGCCGTTACAACCCAACAATGATGGCTGATAGGGATGAAGAGCCTCACAAAACAACACCTACCTTCTTCTTGCCGTCCTCACTAATAACACGACTGTTGTCAAGGATATCTGCAAAGATAACAAAATTCCAGTGTTGTAGCCCAGAAACTTACAAAGGCTGGAAGCTGTAGGATGCAAGTATGAGAAAGAGAAGGAGTATCTGGGAGTCTCGGTTGCAAAGCTGGAGCAGAAAGACCAGGAGATGGTTTCTGCTGTGGGCTTTGGGCTGCCTGGAGGTGAGGGCTGTGACAGCAGCAGCCGCTGCCGCAAGCGGCTGAGAATACAAACACAGAAACCCAACAGACTTAGGGGCAGTAAAAGCCAACAGCAAGGCTTCAACTCACTGTGCGAAGTGGGGCAGCGTCTGCCGTTGCACCCAAACCTGCTCAGCGTCATGTCGAAGTCAGAGATCACCTGGAGGACGAGAGAAGACCAAATCTGTAGGTGACCCAGCTCACTCTGCCTTTGCAATAGCTGGCCAGGGGTGCTGCCAGCTGCAAGGATGCAAATCCGGTGTTGGCACGTCTCACGTGAGAGCACAGAGCCGCAGCAGAGCACAGGAGCAGCTTGTGGCCGGGAACTTTGGCACTCCTGCCAGCTGTGGAGCAGATGTCCTCATCTGAGGCAGCCAGCACCCCTCCCGCCCCCAGCACTCTTATCAGCACCAAAAGGCTTAATCCTCCCAACCGATTGCCGTGGGGGG
>VXAA01004761.1:394573-431605 GCA_013399115.1 Anseranas semipalmata
AACCAACAATGCAGGCAGGCCCTTTTCTCCTCAGCATGTTCTCCTGCCAATACAAACACCCTACTCATGCTTTTTTTTTCCTCCTCCTGCAAACAGGTGTATATATGTGGTGGGTTCAACGGAAATGAATGCTTATCCACAGCGGAAGTGTACGATGCCACAACAGATCAATGGACCTTTATATCCCCAATGAGAAGCAGAAGAAGTGGAGTAGGCGTGATTGCATATGGAAAACAAGTGTATGCGGTAAGGTAGAAGTGGTGCCTCTGCCATAACAGCACCCAGCACTTGTGGTACTTTTTTGTTTGTTTGTTTAATGCACTGAAGCTCTGCTAATCTGCATCTCCTAGATTGATTTTCAAGCTGGCCACTTGCTTCTAAGTGAGATTTAGGGAAGAAAGTTGAGGGCAAGAATGGTTAAAACACCCCCGAGAATACTGTCACCTGCACCCTTTTCATTATGAAAAATATGTACATAACTTTCAACAGTTGTAGCAAAGAAATGGTTTTCTGCTGTTGATAAAATCTTTCAGCAGCACAGTACTTCTGCTTGGTCCTGCTTATCTTATCCACATACTACATTTAAGTTCTGTGTAAGTATAAAAATCTGACAGATGCACAAAATACTTTTGGAAGCCCCCGAATGAACAAGGGAGCAGTCTGCAATAAGCAAGCACTGCGTTTTGAGATCACGTGCTCTCAGCAGTGCTCAAACTCAAGTCAGCGAAGCAGGACAAATTAGAAGTCTTACACGTCCACATGATTCAGCTGCCTTAGCAAAAGAGGAAAGGCCTATTTCAACTCTGTACCTTTGACATTCACAGGTAGGAGGATTCGATGGAGTCAACCGGCTTCGGAGCGTGGAAGCCTACAACCCCGTTGCCAACACATGGCGCACAGTCCCCACCATGTTCAATCCTCGCAGCAACTTTGGCATTGAAGTGGTGGATGATCTTTTGTTTGTGGTTGGTGGCTTTAACGGTTTTACTACTACTTTCAACGTTGAGTGTTATGACGAAAAGGCTGATGACTGGTACGATGCTCATGACATGGGCATATACCGCAGTGCTTTGAGCTGCTGTGTAGTGCCAGGATTGTCTAACGTTGGGGAGTATGCCGCCAGACGAGACTACAACGTGGAGTCTTCCCAGCAAGGGGAAGTCAAGTGTACTTCTTCAACAAGTACCCTGCCTGTATAAGCAGCTCCACTTAGCTAATAAAGTCTTCTAAGCAGCAAATGAATGCATTCACTTATTATAAAAGTAAGCACAATCGATACAGACCACAAGAATAATTAGTAATTAAAACTTTCATTCTATGGCAGCAGAAAATGTACAATTTGGACGTATTGGCTAAGTCTGTATAACAACTTAAAAGCAATAAGAGGTACAATGCATGACAATGCTAGAGAAATAAAAGGTTTATTTTCATTAATTCACTCATTACAGTAAACTTTAGTACAGTGTATTTAATGTAAAGAACATTACAGTAGGAGAGTTTCGAACAGCCTATACACACACACTACTTTACCTTACTGGAAGTAAGTACAGGAGTGCTGCTTGCCCAACCAATCTGTTGAAGTCTACATTAACATTGAGGAGAGCACAGCTGCCGTGATCCACAGTGACATGGACCTATAAGGAGTATCTGACTATTAATGGTCTTCAAACATCTAGTTAGTTCCACACTTTACATTTGTATTAGTAATAGGATTAGATCCTCAGGAGCACCTGTTTTATCAGACTTCCACTTAAGACTGTCAAATTAGAGAAACGATTTATATACTAACATAATGTGGACATAGCTGAAAACAAATCTAAGCCATAAAACACTTTTTTAAACCCACTGAATGTTACAACATAGTATTACAATGTTGTGTTAAAAATAACCTAAAAAGTCGCTATTCTTGGTGACTCAAGTTGTTAATAGTGATCAATCTAGGATCATTATTCATAATGCATGCTAAAAAGTTGGCATGTCTTCTTTATTTCTGGAGTGGCACCTACTATGTGTGAGAGGAAATCTTATTAAAAATATATACAAAACCAGCGTACTAACAGAATATTCAGGTCCTTATAAAATATTATGTACATATATGGCACCTAGAAACGACTACAGTGACCACCTAGTGCTAGGCAGGATGTGTCCTACTTCACTAATACCTTGAGCAGAAAGACAGGACGTGAAACATGCATTTTGTGGCACGTATTCAGTACAGCTATAGAGGTATGATTGTCATAAGGAGGAGGAAAAACACCATCTGATGCTCCTTTACATTTAGAGGGCCAGAAGTCAGCTTTGTAATACTTACTGAATACACACTAGGATCTTACTGACATTTAACTAGCCACTATAAACACAGTGAAAGAATTCCCAGGCTGTTGCTTATAGGATCATTTTGTATAAATACCCAGCAAGCTACAGCAGTCAAGGGCCCCAAGGAATTTTGTTACATGTTTCACAGGTTAGTGAGATAAATTACAGCCAGATTCAATTCTTCTGAACACCTACAGGTGAGACAATGGATAGTTAGACTTGTCAGTTAAAAACCATGTGCAAAGCAATTGGTCCACTTAAAGTCAAGGCTAAAAAAACCCGACGACTTAAAAATTCCACAGAATTGGCCTAGCAAAAGTTAGAGCAAACCAGTGCTGCTCACAGTGCCCATCACTCCCCATGCAAACAGCACACAGAGAGAGAGAGATAGTGCATCACATACAAAATCATGGCTGGCATTCACAAGTTAAACTGGCCAGATATTAAACTACTCTGACACTGTCTTTGAGTGGAATGTCTTTAGTAAACTATATAGCCTGTATGTCAGAGAGAAGTTCTCACAGTAAGTGCAAATATCAAATTTGCTTAGAAAGACTGCAAGAAGTTTTTTCTTGCATCTAACTTTGTTGCATGCTGCCATATATCACACTATTTAGTTCATATTCCAACCGAAATAACAGTCTCAGTATTTCCCCCCCAGAAATTGTCCCATATTTGTCGACAGACTACATAAGGACTTTGACAGAGCTGTGGTGGTCTGACATGCTACCATCTTTTGCTTGTCAAATCCTTATAGCCAAGTCAGTGGGATGGAATATGTAAACTCTTCTTGGTTGCTTCTGTGCAAAGTCTGGCAAAGTATCTAAAATTCAGCTCCCATTTAAGTTAAATCAATGGGTTTAGTACTAAAGCTGCGAGGCATTTGCACACATTTTACTCACAAACCCTGCTGTAGGGGCAGTAATTCGTAAAACCATTCCAGCCACACCTACAAGAGTTCATGGGCCAAACTCCACGGATTAACCCCTTCCTTAAGGGCCTGCATGAGCTCATTTGGCAACAGTCACTTCTGAACATCAAGCTTACTGATCTCCTCTCTTGCATTAAACCAGCACTGTGCAATTTAATCTGCCCTTGCATAACAATCCAACAGACAAATAAAATACAGGAGTTACTATTGATAAGTAATTTGAGACTGAACTGTTAGATTTTCAAGATCATCTTTACAAGGCTGGGTTATTCTCCTATTACAAAAAGACCAGTTATTGATATCAAAGTGGCGAGTGAACTGCAAAGTGGAGCATTAAGGAAAGTACACATCAGAGAAACCTTTACACATTATGTGGTTGAAAGACTTACCCAGTGTTTCAGATATGATCTAGGTTGCCTGCTGAATTGGAAAATGAGAAGTATCAGTTCAGAAAGCTAAACAGTTTAAACAACAACAACAACAAAACAACAAAAAAAAACTGTTTAGAAGATCTTTTGCAAAGAAGTTGGCCACATCAAAAATACCAGCAAATTATCGTGTGAACCAAAGACAGTAAACACCTTCTTCATCAATTTTTGTCTACATAATTTTTAGAACACCGTGGTTACTCTTCCCTTTCCCTTCCCTAAGATCCTGAGTTAGGTCACATGTGAAAACCTGGAACATTCAAATGAAGGGAAGGATGGGGAAGAAAAGGAGGTAGGAAGGATGCACTGAATCCACTAGTAATGAAAACTGTCCTGGAGCTCTTCACATTGGGGAGGAGTGTTCAATGGGGCTGATAACTGAGAGGCATCGATACTGCAAAGGAACTATTCCACCTTCTGTTCCTTGGGTGTATAGCAGTTAAGCAAACCAAGCAGGGCACTGATTTATGTAAAACCACCTCAAAACTCCCAAAGGTGGTTTTAATCAGCTTAAACCTTACAACCACAATACATGGGTGATTTAAAATATTTACAGGCCGAGAACTCCAGATGCATCTAAAGATCTTCATCATGTCATCAGTAACTGAGAGCCAACTATGTCCCTTCAAGAGGAACACCAAGTGCTGATTTGTTAAGCAGCACTGCAGCACAGCTACCGTAAGTTTCTAGGGAAAATATACTGAAGGCAAAAGGTATTGATTGTCAAAGACAGGCTGGAAACAGGCTTGTGGGGGTTCTTCCACTTTTTCACTAGCATTAAACGTGTGCAAGGATCGACAAGTAGCTCAGGTTTCAATCTACTCCTGTGAAATAATGTCATTCTTACTAATCCACATTGATGTAAGTGACTAGAATACATTGCTGGTTTTCACTCCTTTCATCAGGCTAACTGTTGACCCAAGTTTCTAATGAAGCTGTCAAAGACAAACTCAAAGCATCTCCAGATATACCTGAAAAAGATCCACTGCCTCAAGTTCTTGATTTTAGCAAGTGTCTGATGTTCTACTAATCAACCATTTACAAACTAACTCTGCAGCCTCTCTACAACATACAGTTACAAAATATTGAACAGACATAGAAACATCCTGAAGTAATCCCTTATAAAGAAGATTGTGCTTTCGTTCTCATACTTATAACCATTGCACTTGCCTCCAGCTTGGGAAAGCCAAGTACTCTAACACCGATTATACGTGAAGTTTAGTCACTGAGGAGAGTCAAAGGAATGTCAATATATTAAGTGCAAATAAAACAGGTGCTTTCAGCACACACAAATGTAACCACTAAATTATTAAGATAGAGATCTCTGATTTTCAAGACAGAACTGTTAGAGACAACTCATCAGAAATCCTTGAAAAGAAAGATCTCTTTCATGGCCTGTTACAGGAAAGTAGTTTTTTCCTGGGCACTGTTAAGTAATACTGTTGGATTCAGACAGTTTCTCAATTCCCATCCATCCTCAATTTCTGAGCTTCTTAATTTTCAATACATAAAAGATGCTACTTTTATGCATCAAACCCAACCAACATCCTGATGTCTTATAAAGACATATCGAGCCTAGCGAAAGTGTTTAGCACAGTATTTCCTAAACTAGATTCATCAGCAGGAGCGATATTCCACATACTAGCACTCAATCTGCGAGCGTGGCATTCTTCGTAAGCTTAGAGAGTGTCGGTGTATTTCCTGCATCTGTCTTTCCTGCATTTGTCTTATTCTGTCTTTTTGCCACATCAAATTTTGTGGCATAGGATATCTTTGTGTGCCCTGCAAGCATCTGAAAGGGATTCTCACATGGCAGGCTGTTGCTCTACAGCGAGGCTGAGGCATGGGAGGCAAAAGCATCCAGCGCTTCCTCTCAGCACAGTAACGATAGGCCTCTTTCCTGTATTGCTTGTCAATATCATCGCTGTTCTTCCACCCCCCAATGATGAAAACATCATCTTTATAATAACAAATAGCTGCCCCTTCAATGCTAAGAACCTCTGGGGGTAAACTTTCAAGTATTTCATCTGAGGCCCTGCCAGAGATCTTTATCTTGGCTTCCTCATTATCTATTTGGTAACTCTTGGGGCAGCAGGATGCTGTATGGTAAAAGTTTGTATTTGCAACTGACATCTGAAAAGAGCAATAATTATCAATGAGTGGCAGAGACTCTACATCTTGCCACTGCCTTGTTTCGGCATCATATCTGGTAATAACCGCCCTCAATCCATCTTCACTGTCACTGTCAACTGGGGTACGAGCAGCAACATAAACAAATCGGTCTTCTACAGAAACAGCTTTGACATCACGAAGAATCTTTGGTGCTGACTCCAGGTTATGCCATTTGTCTTGCTCAGGATTATAAATGGCTACATCTTTAAAGCCAGGACTGAAATTACCATGTCCACCAATACTGTACAAGTTTCCTTTAACTTCAGTAAGGCCAAAAGAATGCTTTCTGGTTATTAGATTTGAGACTTGTTCCCAAATATTTCTGTTTGGATTGTACCTTTCTACAGTCTTGGCAAATCCTGGTTCCATGGAGCCAGCCACATAAACATAAGATTCTGTCACAGCAACAGCATGCCCATCAAGATGATTATGTATGTGAGGTAAGTTTACCCACCTATCTTCATCGATGAAATACCCCACACACTCACTCAAGTAATCTCCTCCCTCTGATACACCACCAATCACCATAATGACGTCCATGTTTTGTCCAAAACGCGGCAACAATGCTACAGGACAAGCGGAATGTTGCAGGTTACCAGACTGCAAGTTTTCAGACCTCAAGGCATGACTTTCCACGGCTTCTGACACTAACTTAACACAGGCTTCGTTGCTGGATACCAGCCTTTCAGATTTGACGTGGCGAGTAAGATAAGTGGGTTTCATCTGAGACAATCTCAGCAGCTTAAAAAGTTCTTCAAAGTACCTCTCTCTTTCCTCGGGATTTTTCTGAACCCACTTCAAAACAGTCTCAAAGAGGATTTCTTCAGAGTCCACTGTGATCTCTGAGTCTGAGAGCCAGTCTCTGATGAGGTGAAAGGGTAAAGTGTAGAACTCCTCATCTTGGATAACTCTGTGGAAGTTTCTCCTGATCATATCCTGAGCTTTGAGGGCCAGCTGATTCAAGGAATACATGTGGGCTAAGCTGTGAACCGCAACACAGTTGGAGAGGTTGAGTTTCTTCTTCAGAAACTCTCCACAGAACTCTTTCAACCGGGTCAGCAGAAACCTGCAGAACAAACGAACAAAGGTGATGCCGCGGCCCGCCGGCCAGGCTGCAGGCAGGCAGCCCGCCGAGCAGGAGCAGCAGGGCCCGGGCCGCGCTCACCTGTCGGCCATCTCCAGCACCTCGTGGACGTTGCCGGGGCTGACGCGGATGGTGCCGGTGTACATGAAGCCGATGACGGCCTCCACCGTGTCGGGGTCGGGGCCGCCCTCCGAGCTCCACTTCTGCAGCTCCACGCGGCCCGAGCGCGACTCCGCAAAGCCCCCCGAGAGCAGCGGCGTGAAGTACTCGGTGGCGGCGGCCAGGACGGAGCGGTGCGCCCGGTACTCGCGGGTCGCCCCGGGCCGCCCGCCGCCGAAGGCCAAAGTGATGTCGCAGTAGAGGCCGTGGCGGCGCTGCTCGTTTTGTCGCCAGGCCAGGTCAGCGCAGTGCGCCGGGCACCCGAACTCCTCCGCTTCCGCCTCCCCGTCCACCCCGCCGCCGCGCGGGCCTCCGCCTTCCTCCTCCACCGCCGGCGGGCCGGGGCCCGGCTGCGGCTGAGGGGAAGCCGCGGCCGCCGCCATCTTGTCCGACATGGCGGGGGGCGGCCNCCCCCCGCCTCACTCCTCCGTCGGGAGAGGGGCGTTTGGGCCTGCGCCGGGGCCCTCCCACCCGGGGCTCCCTGCCCGCCTCACGGTGCCCTCCCGGCCGCCCCCTCCTCTGTCCCCACGGGGTATTTGCCGCCCGGCAAACGGGAGAACCGGGTCGAGAGGGAACTGCCGGGCCTGCCCCGCGGTGTTTCTTGGTCTTGGGCTCTCCCTGGTGCTGCAGGTGACAGCTGGGCTCGCTTGCTGTGACATCTGCTAGCTGCCTTGTGATAGAGCACAAAGGTAGCTTTCTAGCTGTGGTGCAAGTTTAAGGGAATTAGAGTGCTATGCCAAATGCTATAGGGATACCACACCAGAAACACATGCATAGTTTTTTTGTCAAAGCCTTGAGCTATCCTTTTGATTGGTTTTTCTCCTTAACATCATTCTCTCTCAGGCAAGGCCACAGGGAAAGGACTTTACATAAGAAATTCACTAACTCCAACTAAGGTATGCCTTTTTGTTTGTTAATTAGAATGAAGTGAGCTATAGTTGACAATTTCATGTTTACTATACATCAAGATACAGTCCCATAACTATTGTATAATACTATCCGCTTACATTTATATATACACCCTTTTTTCCTACTCTTTCTTTTCTAATTTGCAAAGTTTCAGCCCTCGGCCTACACTGAACTACCACAAAAAGTTTTACTTTTTAAGAAAAGTTTTACTTTTCTTTTAAATCAACTAGAACACACACCATCAGAGGAATAACTGCTCTGAGGTTTGGCATGTTGCTATACAAGTATTTCCAAGCTAGTCACATATCCAGTTAGTTTGGGACCAACTTTTAAAAGGCAGAAGGGGAAAAAAGAATCCAGATAAGCTAGTAGTGTATCATTTATTTGTTTGGTTACAATACACAGACAAGTAGATGCTAAAGTTATTACTGAGATATTTTTGCATCTGCAGATAATGTGGGAGACTGACATTCCATATACCAGCAATCTAGTAGTAAATGAGAAATTGTTTGCATAAATACAGACACCGGAATACACGTAGTTTCACAGTTTTAACAGCAGTATGTTACGGCTTTACATTTAAAATTACTACACCAGAGTTTGAGTAGCATTGGTTATACATCAGCAGTGGTCCCACTACTCAGGATATGATTAGACTGTGAAGATGAACACACAGTAAACAAATTGAAAAACAACCAACAACAAAAAAACCACAACACCCAAATCATAGCTTATGGGAACGATGGGTACTTTCCCCTCTATCAGGGGAAGTTCAGCATGACTACATCCATAAGAAAAACTACCCCCCAAAACCCTTAAAATCTTTCCTGGAAACAAAATAAAACAAGAGTAGAAAAAAATAAAAGGGTGAGAGACAGTATTAAATACAGCAGGTAACATGGAATATCGTAAGTTTTGGTTTTTGAGTAAGTTTCTATTCTTATAAAACAGTTGCTTTGCACAGTTTAACTAGGCAGCTCAATGTCTACGTATCAATGGCCTTTATACATCAAAGTCCCATTTGTGGCTGTCCTCTGTGCAGGCTTCCAACTTCTCGAAGCGACATTCTGAGGCAATACTAGTGGTCATCACATAGTCATGTGCTCTGGTAAAACGTAGGATATGTCGTCCCACGGGTGACGGTACAGACCTTGCTTCAATCTCTTCTGATCTAGATAGTGTCCTAAAAGGAAAGCAACTTTTATGTTACAAAATTTGAGCCTCCTCCTAGTCTTACTTTGTCTTGATACAACTTCGATTTCTCAATTCCTGCAACTAAAGTTTTAGACCGAGACCCCAGAGGTTCATGTTTGTCTTATGTTCGTGGTAACAGTGCATCTCCCCATAGGATGGAAGGGGCAGGAACAAAGCAAACTTACCAATGAATCCCATACTCCTGCCTAGTACAAAGATGCCATTAAGAGCTCCTATATCAATATATTCATCTGCTTCTTCCCTGCAAAAGAAAAAATCAATGTCCTTTTTGAAACCCTGGTCCCACATGAGCTGGCAGTATGACTCCTATCATTTTTATAGGACCATGATCCAAGAGAGAAACAGTCCAGTACATGCTTACCGTGTGAAAGAGCCACAATTCCTGAGTACATCAACAAAGGCAACTCCAATAAAGCCATCTACATTCAGGATAAGATTTGGTTTCTGAAGGAAATGAACACACACACCCCAAATAAAGATGTTAACAATGGCAAGTGATGTACACCTGGTAATTTCCATCCTCAAGGGTAACTTGAAGGTTACCCATAATTGTGGACACACACCTAGTGATACAGAAGGCTGTCCAGCAACTTCAGCAAGAGCCATGCTTAACACAAATGATGGAAGAATAGTCCCAAACAACAGGGCTGTGTTTTGTTAAACTGAAGAGATTATTTGCCACCACCCATCACGCGTACTAGCTCTGCCTCCAGCTTAAAGAATACAGCGGTTCCAGATATACTGCGGACAACTCAGATAATGGATTTTGGTCTGTTCAGTGTTTTCCTGGTGTCCAACAAATGTCTTCAGCCTCACCAGTGTAGTTTTACTTGGCCCAAAGTCTCCCATAGAAAAACAAAAACCCAGCAACAATTTATGAAGTTTGGCAGTTAAAATATAGTATTAACTGCTGGTCACTTCTCCCCCAGTAAGAAAAAGTGCTTGAGGCAAGATAAATACTAGCACATTTCACCTTGGAAGTTGTAATTTTTTCTACTTCAAGTGCATAGTCCAACAGTGGGGTGGCAGGGAAATGCTGCTTCACGTAGTCTTTGAGAATCTGAACTCTCATGTCTGGGTTATTTATCTGCAAGTTAAGAACATATTACAGTCACTGATGTCACATCTTACACAGGTACTGGGCATAAGCTTGACTGTTTATGGTTTTAGGTTTTAAAAGTTCTGAGAATTCTGCCAAAAGCTGCCTCTAAAAGTTGCTAGTTTTCTTCCCTTCATTTCCTCCCCACTTTAGAAAAACAGAACACAAAAACTAACAAGAACAAAAAGCCACACCTCCAGTTTGTACTAATAATGCAGTTTTTCTTACTGATTTAACTCTGTGTCCAATGCCCATGATCAGTTTCCCTTCTTTCTTCATCTTATTCACAAACTCCATAGGGATAATCCCACTGTCGAAGGCTTTGCTGAACATTTTAGCTGCAGCATCCAGTGCTCCACCAAACCGATCACCCTGGGTGCAATACACAAAGGGGATTACAGCAAAGGACTCCGCAGTTAAGGTACACAAGAAGTACAGGATTATCTTCCCCATCCTCCACGTCCATCGATGCGGCAATCATGAAATTAAAGTCAGGCAGGCACCCAGGACAAAACAGATGTTTTATAACTCAATAATATTAACTGTCAACGCATAGCCATGTCATCTCCACTAAAGACTAGTGAGGGAGTGAATGTAATCTAAAGCCCATTTTATTCAAATCACTTGTCCCTATTTGGTTGCCTAGTCTCTTCCAAGACTGACAGCTTTGACAGCAATTTAGCTTCTACAGAATATTTCTAGACTCAAACATGAGACACCAAAATAGTCTTGCATACTAGGAAAAAAAACAGACTAGATTTTAAACCTGCAGCAGAGAAATTGAACCGTAAGTCTCTTCCAGTAGCTTTTCACTTTAATCAAGCTATTAGTGTGGAATTCAACAGAAATTCAAAGTATGAGTGAACAGACAAGCTAGTCCATGGCTCTGCAGCTGTTCCAAATTCTAGATTACTACTAATAAAACCTGGACTGAGTAATGTGTAGCAAAGTTGAATCTTCTGGATATTAAGTACTTACAATAGTAAGAAGGCCTGAAGTGAGACTTGAGACAAGATCTTTTCCAGCTCTTGCACAGACAATTGTGTTGTGGGCTCCAGATACAGCAGGCCCATGATCTGCTGTTACCATCAAACACATCTCAATGAACTGGCAGGCATACTTTGGTAGCCTGAGCAAGAAAGAGACGGATGTCATTTATTGTAAAGAAAACAGAACAAGATACGTGGTGTTAGACTGGACAGTAACTTCTGTTTTAGGTGCATGTGTGAAAGAAGTAGAACAGAAAGAGGGAGCTCTAGGGTCACAGTGCCATCAGCACATCCTAGTATCTTTGTTTTTTCAGAGATCAGTAGATTTTATTCAGTTTCCACTTAGCTTCCATAGGAGCTGTTTAGCTCAGAGCTGAGGGTCGGTTTGGTAGGCTGAGTCTGCACACACTCAGCTGACTTATCAGTAAGCTCTGTGGGTCCCCTCAAGGAGGGCCCTGAGTAATGCTGGGTTGCAGTTCTGTCGAGCTAGACAGTTCAGCTGGTGCCAAGAGTGCCTCTAATGACAGCACGATCAGATGACAGTCGTTCAGAAGGTTCCCTGTAGGCTGGCTAGCGAACACTTGCAGACTCCTCAGCTCTCTCTGGGGTTGGGATGGCAACTATAATAAGCAAGTAGTCAAAGAATGTGAAACAGGACCAGAATAGAGACATCTCCTCAATGCACCATAAAACTGGTGGAAAACTCCATCCCAAAGCTAAAACACACTGTATGAAGATGCTGATGTGGTCTCAGAGGAGAGGATAGAGAGATGGCATTTCCAATGAATCTACATTCACAAAGGAATCCTGGGCTTACTTTTGTGCCTAAACGTCTATTAATAAATGAACAAAACTTCAAGCTAAAGAGTCTGGGAGCTTTCACAAAAGCTGCCTCACCTCTTTTGAAACCAGAGCAGGCCCAGAACCCCTCCAATTCCCATCTCTTCTTTGAAGACCTCAGTGATTGGCATCCCAGCATAAATCAGTTCCTGACCTCTCTCATCACAGATGCTTGTCATAAAGGAAGCCGGCTTGCGGATCAGGCCCAGCTCCTGAAATCACAGCATAAAGATGGGATTTTAAATAATCCACTTTAGAAGCAAGGAGCAGCAGGAGGCAGAGTGGCCAAAAACCAAAGCTTTAAACTTGCCATCAGGGTGGCTTCTACAGCCTAGAACCAGCATAGCCAGTGAGCTCACCGATAACACTATAAAGCCTGAGATATACCCCAAAGACAACACCATTATCATCTTAAATGTCCAGAATTGTAGTGAACATCCTGTCTGGCATCTATGGAACCCAGAATCAAGTAAAATGTCATAGCTCACCCTTGCCCAGGAGTAATCCATTGGCACAGTTGGAGGAGGCACTTCCTCAGCTGGCTCAATCACTCTTTTGGCCACAAGATCCTGATAGACAGACCTAGGGAGAAAATCCATTTATTAATTTAAGTCCTTTTGAGAGATAAGCAAAGTGGTCTTAGTCTAGACCTTAAAAACCCAGAATGAACAGTAGTTTTCCTTAAGCAGGAATAAATCCCCACATCAGTTTAGAGTCAGTGCCCTAACCGTTTTTGTCCCCTGCTCAAGGTGCCCTGTTAATGTGACTTACTGAATGACGTCTCCTAGCTCATCAAAACTCCGGGGAACAAATACACCGGCTTCTTTCAAGGCTTGATTCTTTGCGACAGCAGTTTCAGAAGCCTGGTTGGCACAAGCTCCTGCATGGCCAAACTGTACCTATAACAAAAGCAGCGACAGCAGTAAGGAATACAAGTTGTTTACCTGCAGAGAGTAAAACAGAGTAAAAAACTGCATAGGAAACTGGTCACAGGAGTACAAATGACTGTACAATCTGCCTTCTTATTTGGGCTAAACAGAACTCTTGGCTGCAACTGCAGTCAGAACGGCAGTACACAGAGCATTTTGTCATCTGGAATCACTCCAGGCTCTTCTATTGAATTCTGCTTCCCTAACTTCACCCCACTTTCCAAAGCTGCTTAACGTACATCTTTCTCATTCCCACTCCAGCAGCTGGCTACTATTAGAATCTGTTGCATTACCTAGGATCTTTGGGCTCCTTTTACATGTACATGGAATCCTTTGGAAACCTCCAGTGGCAAGCTACAGACGCACAGAAAGCTTTTATCATGGATGCTTAATAACTTCTGCACGTTAAGTTGCTCTGGTTTAGGTGCAGTGGGAACAGCTGGCCCTTTTCCCCCTGCCACAGGTATTTATTTATCTAATGCATTTGCCCCCACTTTTGTGCATACCTCTGAAGAGAACATGGTGGCACAGGTCCCAATACACCAGCACACCACTGGCTTGGTGATACGGCGTTCTTTAACACCCCTGCAGATCTTGTACTCTTCTGTGCCTCCAATCTGTAGAGAGAAAGAGCTGAGCTTGATCAAAACAAAACAAAACTTTGCACTTCATAGAAACCAGCTCTGAGATGCTCATGGAAACTTTTTTTTGTCTTTCTCATTGAGTAATGGCTTCAGTCTCNGAGACTGTATTTGTGTTGGATACATTCAGTTTCTTCTGATTAAAGGAGCATGAAATGAAAATTCATATATTTGAGAACAGTATGAATGGCTGTCACTTAATTGTAGCCATTATTTAGCATTCTTGCTACTAGGTCAGATGCTCCTAGAATTGAGTAGTTGGGTCTTTCTCACATAGGAGTGAAATAATCTCACTCACCTCTCCAAGCACCACAATCATTTTCACTCCTGGGGTATCCTCATAACGCAAGACATGATCCATAAAAGTTGAGCCAGGATATCTGGGTAGAACACAGGAAGAATGATGGAAGTTGAATTTGTTTCATAAGATTTTCTTCTTTCAGAAAGGTAAATAGCCAGCTTGCCCTTCGCTCCCACGTGACCAACAATTGAGGAAATTTTCTTCTGTTGACTGACTTACAAAATGGCATCTTTGTTGACCATAGACTCCTACCTGTCTCCTCCAATGGCCACCCCTTCATAGACCCCATCAGTTGTTCGGGAAATGATGTTGTTGAGCTCATTAGACATTCCTCCAGACCTTGAAACGTAAGCCACGCTGCCAGGACGGTACAGTTTTGATGCTAAGATATTATCCAGCATGCCTCCTGTGTTGCCTATTTTGAAGCAACCTGGTTTGATCCCACCAACCTACAAGAAAATTAGAGAGAGATGTAAAATCCAATAAAACAGACATGAGACTTAGGAACATTTCTGTAAAACAGCCTTCTGTCAGTATTTATAAAACAACGGAAGACATTAACGTGACCTTAAAATGCTCAACTAACGTGCACTTTACGTGACTACAGACAAGATGTATCGTAGGACATACTTCATCCTTCAGAGAAAGCTGATCTGAAGATTAAGACAGATGGACAAGGGGAGAAAAAGGTTATCAGTTCTTACAGTTGCAGGCCCAATGATAGTGACTCCTTTTTTATCGGCTGTCTTGATCAGTTTGCGTGTCAGTGCCTCTGGAATGCCCTCAGCAATAATGGCAATGGTGCGGATCTGCATCAAGATAAAGAAAGCCATTAGTACTCCAGCGCTGCCATCCTAACGAACTCTGCAGGACACAGAAGTGAAACAGCTGCTCACGAGGCATGATCATGCATCTGCTCCCTGGCAGGCCACTGGGCAGTTACTATACAGAAAAGCCTAGTACATGGATCCACAATCTACTGTGGTCTTCTCAGCTGTCTCAATGAACCATTTAGAGAATTTTTCTGTCCGTTGGAGATTAGGGAGCAGCACTGTATTTTAACCAACCCGAAGTAATCAACTCTTAGCAGACACAGAGGTGCCACGTTCCTCTTACAAACTGCAAGTCCAGCATTAGAATTTGCTATACAACTCTGGTATCCTCCTTAGAGTCTACAAGGAGTTAGAATTGAAGTATTTATCTGGCCAGGACTATTTCCTAATACCACCATGGTTTAAGAAACGCTGGTATCCTGTACCAGAAGCACTGGTACAATGCTTACAAAATCTTCCTTCTTTTCTTGAGCTTCTTCTAGATCCCTCACTCACCTGAGGATAATTCATCGTTTCAACAGTGCTGTCGTAAGCAGAGCGCAGAGATGCAAAGTTGATGAGAACATCCACCTCTGGGTGCTTCCTCATGGCATCAGACATGTTCTTGTAGACTGGGATCAGGATTTCTTTGTGGCCCCAATAGAACTTCTGCCTGTGGTCACCACTATGAAGGAGAAGATGAAAAAGGCCTGACTTCTAAGGTTACTGGAAAGACAAGGGACACAATGCATGCAGATAGAGGAGTTTACAAACCCCAGTTCTCAGACACCAAGACTGACTGTGAGACACTCACTAGCAAGTGAGCATACATGGGGAGGGACCATACTAACAGCAGAAGATTCTTCAGAGTATAGAACAGAGCAGCATATGGAAGGAGACGGGCTAATGGGGACAGAGGCATCCAGCAAGATGAATAAGCTCTCCCACAGTGAAGTTACCAGACCCTCAATTCTACTCCAAGCTGGAAGACAGAATGAGGCACAGAAAGAGTAATGAATGAAATGCATGCAAAGCTGCGTCACTGGACTGGAACAAATACTGGACTGGGGGAAGCAGAAAACCAGTACCTGTGGCAAACAGCCAGGATAACAATGTGAGGGCCAGTCGACTTTCCAATTCTGTTAGTGAGACTGTCCCCACCCTGCCCTACACACCGAAGGAGATGAACCTACGAAAGTTTCAGTGTAGGTGTTGTCTTCTATATACAATAGACTGTCAGACTGGAACTTGAAGTCTATACTACTCAGTCATTTAGGAGTCCAGAGATATTGGCTGTGTTTCTATACTGCTACATTTGTAACAGAACATTTCAGGTTTTGCCAGCCTGACTTCCTCAAAAAGGTCAAGCAGAAATAGATTATTAATAGATAGCCTTGAGGTTTTTATCCCTACGGCTTTTTCCACGTTAAACAACTGCAACACTGCAAGGGGTTGCTGCTCATCTACAGATGTAGCTATGCCTGCAGTCAGTTTTAGTACCCTGAGGTTTGCACTTGCTGAGAAGGTATTACAGAGCTGCAATTATCATCAGAGCTGCGGACTAACAAACAGCACAAGGTGCTTAATGGACAAGAGAAGCAAAATTCTCTGCGGGACAGAGGTTGATTAGACATCAATTATCTTGGATGTCTGTAAATACCACAGAAATGAAACAAGCCTCCTACCCTTACACAGGCTCTCACCTCAGCGTGTCAGCAGCAGGCCAGACCGCCACTCCTTTCCTTCTCAGTGCTTGCCCTGTTTAACAGGAAGACCCCCACCCTCACAGAACAGCTTATGCACCATGTCTCCACAACAGCCATGTTCTGGAGGTTCCTCCTGAAGGCAATTTGATACACTTAATAACCTCTCTCATCCTCATTAGCTGTGAGGATAAGGCCAAGGAGGGTGAATACCACAAGAGAACTCTATCCCACTGAAGGATCTGCACACTTCCTGCCTGCTAAAAAGCCTGCAGCTACTACAGGAAAGAGTCCGAACCCAATGAACAGGAATTTTTTCTTTTTAGTTTTGTTTGGCTACATGACAGACTGCCTTAGACTAATTAACAGAGCTGCTCTGATTCTGGCTAATATCTGGAGGGGGAAACACCAGCTTTGGCAGGTACAAACCAAGATGTCAGAGACAAGTATACAGCAAACAGTGGGTGAGTAGAAGAGACCTTACACGTCCTTAGTGTCTCTGCTAAGTCAGTCGGCTGTTACAAGCAAGCCCAACTCGTAATGCCTTCCTCACTTGTGGAATGAAGGAACAGAATTTGGACACCCCTGGAAAGAGCATGAAGTGGGACTTGAAACAGCTTAATGTTAGCCACATAATTCAACAGAGCAGCCTGAAATCAATGGCTGAGGGAAGCAGGAAGCAGTCTGCAAAGCCAACCTGATGGTGGAAAGGAACACAGGAGAAGGTGTAAAAGCAGAGATGTGGACTAGAGCAGAACTACACTAAGGAACAGAGACTGGAAGAGGAGGAAGCTAACAGAAGAACTTGAGGGAAGCAGTCAGAAAAATGACACTTAACACAGGCTACTTACGTGAATGGATAAACCATGGCAGCTACTGAAGGTTCATCCCGGGAACAAATGTAATCAAAGTCCAGCATTCCTTGCACAGCCCGCGTCTGCATCCCCCAGATGATAGCTTTGGTGTGACGGCTGAAGAGGGTTGTAGCTTTACCTGCTCAGAGAGAGGGGGGGGAAGAAAAAACAAAACAACACACCCCAAATGTACATCTGTGCAAGGTAAAAGCTACAACTTTGCTAAATGTCTGCTGAAAGTTTCCCAGATAAGCATATTCCCCCTCCCTCCAAACTAAACCCAACAGCTGAGCTGCGGGATGTAGTAGCCACACTGCCCAAATTAAGGAAGAAACTGCAGGTGAAGCAGCATCCCCCTCTTCCCAAGATTCTGAACCCAGTAGCCAGGTTTGGGGTTTCACAAAATGGGCAAGTGCTTAATCACAAGGTGGGAGCTGGTGTAAGATGGGAGAGATGAAAAGTGAAAATTGCCTCTTCTCCTCACATGGGCTGTTTACATCCCTCCCAGATGGATTTATTCTGCAACGCTGAGGAGAAAGGGAGCTTTGAATTTTATTTTATTGCAACAGCCTACAATCTGGGAGAACCACAGGAGGCTTTCCTCCTACATTTGTCAGGGTGCCACAGTATGATGATAGGAAATAAAAAGCAGGAAATGAAGGAAACAAACAGCAGAAGAGCTCTACATTACTCAGCTTTTGTTTTCAATTCTTTTTGATATCAGAATCCAACACAAACCTCCTTGGATGGCTCTAAGAATTTATGCATGGCCCAAAACTTGGGCTTTGAGGGACAGAGTCACAGCAAAGGCAACAGTTCAGCTAGCGAGATGGACTATTTGCTTAAAGTACATTTACACCACTTGTCACAGCAAAATGCTGAGTTCCTCCTTTGGCTCCTGACAGTTCATTTTAAAACTCTTAACTCTGAGCTGATGCAGCTGCTGATCCCAGTCAGTCTACAGCTGATTTCTTGTTGGCTTTGAATCGAAGGTAGACAGCATTAGGGGTTAAACAAGATTCTATTCTGCCTGGCTTTAGCAATAAATCGGTCACTGTTTTCTTCAGCACTGCATGTTCGCAGTTTAGATGCACTGCAATGTGACTTGTGCTTAGGAAGCTGTCTACCCTAAAAAAACCCTTTCAATTTATTATGCAGGTGCCTGCAAGGAATAGTATTAGTATTCACAGGAAAACGAAGGCCCAGAAAGGTGATGCTATTTGTCTGAAGCCACACAAGGAAGAATGAGAGTCCCCTTCTGCTGTTGTCCCTCTTTTGATGGGACAAATAGCTTGAAACTTCACTTTGACCCCGATTCAGCAGCTTATTCTCATTTAACACTGAGCTCAAGAAAGCGCTTAAAGTTCTCATAACTCCACTGAGCACAAGCTTTAATGGTTTGCTGAACTGATAAGGCAACAAGAACATTACTTCATTCGGCAACTTTTCTGTGCCCTTCAAGGCTCATAAGCGGGGCATCTGCATTATTTTGTTTCCTTTTAAAACAAAATACCAGTTATTAGGAATAGTTGATGATTCCTTCTATCTGAAAGTGAAAAGAACAGAGCTTTTCACAGTGTGCTAGGTCTGTTTTTCTCACCAGTGGTTGTGGGAGGGGAGGGAAGGGAAAAATAAAGTTTGAGACGTGTTCCTCCCTCCCTCCCCAGGAAACAAAGTTTTTGAGCAAAGGTATATGTGATCTGCACTTCAAAAACAGCTGAAAAGTTCATATGGTGCTAGCTAAATATGCTGGCAGGAGGGAAGGGAAGGACCAGACAACACTGCAATCTTTTGGAGAGAAAAAAACTGCAACAAAAACCAAAAACTAAAAGAAGTCAGCTGCCAGCAAGGCCAGACACATTCAGCTAGTCACACGTGTCCTACCTGGACCAGGTCTTGAAGCTGGGATTGAATCTGTTAAAGAGAGAATCACTCATGCAACAATATGACACAGTTGGCTGCTGTCATCCCAACAGCCTACAGGGGCACCTGCGACAGGGCTTCCCTCCTCCCCACAGCACTCAGGGCTCTTGGGTTTTGCCTTTGCAAAGGCAAGACAGGCAGACTGGAGCACTCTCCACTGTACTTCCTCTCCAAATCACATTTTGCCATCTAGAAACTTTTTTTGCTTATTCCAGCACAAGCATTACAGGTTCAGGTGACTGTTCTCCCCACTATTTTTGAAGCACTGCTCATGCAAAAATCCATGCACAGCGATTAACAGAGCAGTGTGGTTTTTGGTGTTGTGTTTCACTGGGGGCAGATCTGAATCCTGCTGTCATCATGCCATACTGTTGACAATGAGATCCCTATCTCCTTGCATTCAAGGGAGGAAGACCAGAGTGGTATCATGTTCTGTCCCTGACCAATTCTGCTGTTTTCCTCCCAGACAGCATGCTCTTACTCAGTAAGGCTTCCAACAAATACAACCAAAAGGCCAAAGCTCAAGCAGCTCAAGCACATCACCATGCTAAAGAAGCTTCCTACAAACTTAAATAAAAAACAAAAACTAACAACCAAACCTCCCCCCCCCCACACACATACACAGAATAACCTCCTAGTCCTCAAACATTTAGAGTCCATCACAGCTCCTGCTGAACCAACAAGGTTTTCAGCACTGTTTGTAGATGGTTCATCCAGGAAGCTGCAGCATGTACCAAGAAGGATTTTCTGAATACCTACGCTGTTCCAACAGGATCCCATGGGAACACCCCACAGATACTTAAATGGGAAGCAGGCCTCAGTTCAGCAGCCACAGCACAGACTCTAACCTGTTGTCTGCTGGCCTCGCGTAAAGGGACACAGTCACAGTAAAGCTGCAGTTCTCAAACTGTGGTGTTCCCTTGAAAGGAACACCACAGACTGAGGTAGCTTTGACTCATCTTGTATAGGAACTAACAGCACACCAAGGGACAACATTCTAAAGCACTTAATTCAAAGCAAAGGTAGACAGGTACCACAAAATTACTTCTCTTTATATCCAGAAAAAGCATTAATCAAGTCTACGTTCTCTCTTTTGAGTACAACTTGGAGCAGAAGAGAACTGCTAGCAACCATTGCTGGACTTACCAAGAGGTGCTGTTGGCTTTGCCTTCTTGGCTGGAGCAACATCATCTGATTTGGACTCAGAGAAAGAAGCCGTTCTGCTTGGTGCTGGAGTCTGAAAGATCCAGAAGCCAAATCAGTAAGGGACAGCATGCCAGATAAGGCTTCCCAATTCTGGGGCATGTAAAAGGAAATGGCCACTTTGGCTACGCTACTCTCCAAAGAGAAACAAGAGAAACACTTCAGTCAAGAGAGGGAAAACCCCCAAGTGACCAAGTTCCCAGTAGGTGCAAGAGTCACATTCCTGTTGAAGGGTCACATTTTCTGCACAAGTGAGGTGGATATTGGGAGGGTCCCTCTTGGTAAGCTGCGCAGTCACTAGTTTTCCTCGAGCGTTGAACAGTACAGATACGACAGTGGCTAAGATCTGCTTCTGACCTGTTCAGACGGGGAAGCTGCCTTCAGGAGGCCTCTCACAAGCGTTCCCTTTCACACGGGGGGTGCAGGAACTCACCGAAGGGCTGCCGCTGGCATTGAGGAGGAAGTTGGCAGTGTGGGCTGCAGCCGGCGGCTGGTTAGGGATAGGCCGATGGCCGAGTGCCATCCCCACGATCGCAGTCATGTGAGTCTCCGTGCCAAAGACGTGGATGGGGATCCCTGTGGTCTTCCCTGCACATGCATACAAGAACAGTCAGNAAAGCAAAGTATTTAACCTTGAAAAGGCTCAGTAGAAAGCAGGTGGAAGAAACAAGAGGCAAGAACAAAACTTATGGAAATGGATGGTCCTTACCCACTTCTCCCATGACACGCAACCCTTCCTGGTAGTTCGGGCCTCCTCTTCGCACAAAGATCCTCACCTCATGCTCTTTCAGAGGGCCTTGGTAATCCTTAATCGCTCTCACGATGCCCTGAGGGGAAAAAAAAAGCCACAAAACATACAGGACAGGTGAGCTGGGTAGCCTAATGTTTACCCTGTCCTCCCCATCATCTCAACAACCCCTAGAAGAGATGCACTGTCAGTGTCAGCACTGCACTGACCTGGAGAGAATGGCTTGGGGGTGCTGACTGTGAGCATTTGCTGCCACTTCCGAATAGTCACCTACCTTAAAAGTGGCCGCTACATTAGTGAAGTTAGCAATGCTGCCTCCAATGATCAGGATTTTACCTGAAGGAAGAAACAAGCATAAATAAAACTTAAGAACGCAGTGTACTTGCTATAAGATCATGAAGCAGTGTGGGACAAAGTCAAACAATGATGTGGTTCAGCCTAACTAATAGTTTGCAGTAAGTTATGTTTAGCAGAGCCTGGAAGATAAAGAGTTTTGTATCAAGCAGGAAGTTTTCTGATAAGAATCTTGAGCCACATTCGTGCTTTTTGCTACATGGAAAAATACAAACCCCGTCTCTGAAGCAAGAGCTGACAGAAATCCATCACTATTTGACCCAGAAGGCAGCAGTACATTAGAAAGCCCTTCAGGCAGCTCTAAACATAGTAACCATCCAGATTTGTTCAGTTTTTCCCCAGATGTAGCTTCACAGCTGAGCAGCCTTGAGCTGTACACCCTTCCTGACTAGTTTATTATAACTTTTACAGTCCCACTGACTTTCTTACCTTCAGGGTGCTTCTCTCGGGTCATGAGGGAGAGAATAGTCTTAGCGTAGTCGTAGGTCTGTTGCTCGCTTGGGGCTCCTGAGTATTCCCCATAGTTAGCCAGTTCATTTACACCCCCCAGGTCACAAATGGTGTCACTATTAAAAAAAATTAGTTATAATTTGAGTCACTCTAAAGGCCTTAAAGCATTCCACATTCCTGGGAAAGTGGGACTCAGAGAGGTCATGCTGTCTACTGAGAACAAAGCTCCTCTCCTCTTGGTGCCAGTCATGAGGAATCTTGTACTTCCTACACATACGATGGGAACTACCACAGCAACCACGTGAACATCAACAGCTTTCAGCCAGCTTGTTTCTTGCCAGGTGAAAAAGAAACCTTAATTCAACCTCCCAGAATTAAATTATCCTTTCTAAAGGACACTGCATTCCACATCCTGGGAAGAAACCTGCACAGCATCTTCATTCTGAATAGGTCCCAAGCAGTCATGGCATGGGAAAGACCACTTTAGAAGAGTCTCCTTTCTAGAGGTTCCATCAGTTATTTTCTTCACCCCCCCATCCCCTACAGAACCTCGTTCGTGTTACCTGTAAACCACAGAGGCACCACCACCAGCCACCATGGTCCAGATCCTGCCTTTGGGGTTGAGAATAGTAAGTTTCAAGCTGGCTCCACTTTTCGCATCCAGATCTGCGATGTAGGCTTCCTGCAGACAGAGCAGCATACATTATTTAATGACTTTGTCTTTTGTTGGCTAATGCCTGCATGCTCTTTTTCAAACCAAAATGCTAGTGGTGCTGGGCCCAACTTTTGGGCATGCAGAGCTCCCACATCGCCCCTCACCTAAAACTGATGGAAGATTAGAACTACAAACACAACTTTTGTAAGGGAAGGAGACCCAGCTTCTTCTCTGAGGGGCCAGGACTGGTTTGTGCTACATGTTCTCCCAGACAGAACACTGAAATGGGACTGATACAGACAGCTTACACTTTTCTCTCTAGAACAAATTCAATGAGGATCAACCTGAACGTGCACTCAAATTTTGATTCTTGCTTGGGAAGTCCTACACTCCAAAGAATACATGTTGTCTTTATAAGGCCTGCTGGCTTGTCTCTTTCCTGTCCCAACTGAAATCAAATTTATTTACAGCAGTCACTTGTGACATTACTTCATTTGTAGATTGCACATCCAGAAGAGTTTTTCTGTTTGGACAGGAAAAACTCTGGAAATGCAGCTGACTGTTGTGTGTTTCACTAAGCTGCACTGCACTGGCCTTTCCATTTTATCAGACTTTGAAGTGACAGAGCAGCAGTCTTATCCTCCACTGCTCAGCCAGCCTTTAGAAGCTCCCAGGTTTTATCGTTCTGTGTATCACAGTCACAGAATCGAATGGCTCTGACCTGAGAAGTCTTGCTCTGACCTTGTCTGCAGACTGCAACCAGAGGAAATTTAAAATCAACACACCCAAGGCTACATTCTCTCTGGCCGTGCTGCAGCTAAGAATGTAATCACCAAGAGAGCTGTAATTTGGCTCAACATGGTGTTCCTGTATCACAGTGTGCTTGCCTGTTGTGAAGCACTTTATTGGGAGTTCATTAAAATTCTCAAAGACACTGGCATAATAACATTCACAGCGACTTGCAGAGGGATGATTCAGAGAGACAAAAACTGAACTAATCCATTTAAGAGCAAATTGAGTTAAGTGTTGGCATCCAGCAAGCTACATGAGAGAAATAACTAAATGGATTTCCTGGCCATGTTACAAAAACCTTTTCCAACTGAAGCATAATTATAATTACTGAAATGAAAAAGTTAGGACAGAAATCCTTTTGGAGGTAGCAGAACAGTCACAAGAAATAAGTAACAGAATAATTAAGAAGAGAGCTCTAGTTCCAACAGTCCTTGAAGCTGCTGGGAAGCTATGTGTGAAGCAGTGTTTATGCAACTGACAGTATGGACCCCAGGAGTTCTGAGAGGCAATGGGCATTTCTACCCTTAAAACAAATAAAAATTGCCTGCAGGCCTCTATGCTCATCACCTTTTCAGGAAAACAGGTGTATTAACATCTTAACTTTTAACTTTAGAGTCAGATACAGTAATATTCTCCCTGGATTCACACTCTCACATGTATTTTGCATGCAACCGCTACTCTACTCACAGGATCTGTAACTGGAACACTGCAGGAACATCAGCCCCCACAATGCTGCCAAAAACCAGCACTCCACCAAAAATGATGCTGACAGGGGAGCAATGCAAGCAAGCACCATATAAAGGAATACTGTACAAGCACAGAGCTTTGGCACATAAATGAATGAAGTTAAATGCAAGCCTCCTTTTAAAAAGAAAAATGAATGAGAAAACTGAAATAACATCCTGGCAAACATGGAAGTTCAGAGTGCTGTTATGAAAAGTCCTAGTACTACAGCAACGCAAGCACAGATTTGCACAAACTCTGTCTTTATGGATAGCAATGCCAAGGTACGTGAAACACAGCAACAAAAAACTACACGAGAGGAAAACCTCACTGCCATGGACATACAGACAATGGGGAATTAGCCTTGTAGTCCACAAGGGAGGGATTTGGGCCAGAGCAGGTTGTTACTTGCCTCTGGGTAGGCTTCCCTGCCAAAGGGAGGGGGAAACTCCACATCCCCCCATTTCACTTTGCAGATATAGTCAGCAGTTGCATCGATCTTCGCAGCCAAATCAAGGATGTAGACACCATCATTAGTCACCACTGCATTTAAATATATATCAGGATTAGCTGTGTTTTGTACACACACTACAGATTTACTCAAAATTTGATCCCATACAGATATCATTACAAAAACCAGATCCCCTTTGTTCCCCTTTCTCCACATTGGTCATTTAGTTCTATTTACCAAACCCAGAGAGTTCCCTTAAGAATTAACTTGTGACCATAAGTCATGGACCAGCTCTAGCTCACGTGCTGTCTTATACTGATCCAACAGAGCAGTTTTTATGTGCTTCAGTTCTGACTTCACATCCCTTTCAATGGAATTTTTTGTTTGCACCAGGAAATTAGGTAACAGAGAACACTGCTTCCAAGCAGTCTCCATTTTGTATTCATTCAACTAATAGCTCCAAGATGAATCACATCCACTTTTGTACTTCTTTTGCATATGCCACCTAATATTGTTGTGAACTACACAAAATGGAGAAGACTAAAATACACATTTCAGTATTTTAGAACAGATGAACAGGAAAGTCCTGCACGTAGGCTCCCAAAAATATCACTTACCTAATGGATTGATCTCAAGGTATGTGAAATACAGATCTTCATAAAGATTGAACAGGCCACAGATGAAGCTAGCCAAGACACTGCAAAAGAAAAAAAAAAAAAAAACAATTAAAAAGCCAAATATAAAATACAGCCTGCTCTGCTTCATTTATATTAGTGGCAAATCTACTTCGTATCAATTTATTTCATTCTCATTCATCTTCTCTGGAAGAAGCCTAGATGATGACTCAAGGAAAGGAAGACTTTGATGACTCATCTTAATTACAATCCACCAAACTCTGCTGAGAACACTGTTGGGAGCAACTGTCATGTAGATGTTCAGTCTGTTTAATCGCACAGAGACAGAAATGCATCCTTGTCTCTTACTGTCAGATACGCATCTTTGTCAGAACTCAGCTTCATTAGCTGGGACGGGGAAGAGGCTGCAGTAAACTCTATTAGTGACAGGCTTCTCCAGCCTTTCAGCACCAAACTGTGCTTTCAGTAAGTATGTTATGTTTAGAAAAATCATGACTCATGATAAGATAACTAGCTATAGGCATCTAATTAAAGGAGATGCAGAAGAAGTTTTGAGATCTACAGACAATTTGCAGTAAATATGGGAATATCAAGAGAACACCTCCCTAGACTGCACCAAAGTAAGGCACAGTAGTACATTTCTGAATTAGCAACCAGATTCACGTCTTGTTGCCATTTCTACTAAATAAAAGAAACTCTTCTATGCTGGCATGAAGGATTGAAATTCAGTACGTGTCTCAGACATCTCAGAGGTCAAGACTTCAGTAGATTGAGAAGTGCTCCTGTCAAGTGAAGGCTCAAAGCACTATGAACGCTTGTTTTCAGCTTCACAAGAGACTCAGATAAGGTCAAAGAACTTGGATTTAGGATGCATGGCATATTGAGAGCAGCAAGAAGGGTCAGAGAGCAAGCTTTAGGGTGAAGCAGTTTGAAGGGATGTTCAGATTGCACTGAAATAAAGGAGATGAGCTTCTGGATGGCTGGCTGTGCCCAGAGCAGGCACAGGAGCTGGGCATCCGTACTTACTCTTTCTTATTTGCTGGTGCGTGCTGCAGGAGATGTTTCTTCACATCTGATTCACTGAGCTTTTCATCCACCGCCACAAGCAGCTTCTGAGCTTTGGCATCAACATCTCCCACATCCACGCCACCTTCGTGGTGGAAGAGGACATAGTCTCCCTCCCGGGCAGCATACACGCACACATAGAACTCTTCCTCCTGTACCACAGACCCAGGCACAAACGTTAGCGAGTCACACCCAGCAAGCACCTTGAAGAAGAGGTGCTTGTGTCAGCACTAGGGAAGAGGCAACTCCTCAGTGCAAGGAGCAACAGCACTGGCGTGGCCCAGACACCCCTCAGGTTTGTGCAGGCAGTGCTGGCCTGGGAGAGGCTGAGAGAGAGCTGCAGGGCCCAGAAAGCTTCATCCTGGTGAAGTGTGTTATGGACAACACTTTCCATTTCTGGAGAAAACCACTCCTATTTTACACAACTGAAGTGCAAACCAGGGTCCTTTCCTGGGTGCAATGAAAGCATCTATATCTTAGGTAATTATACCCTTCCCACGAACTGTGGCACAGTGCGATGATTTCACCAGCACAAATTGAGACATCTCACATCAAGTTTGTTATCCACACTTGGGAGTACCAGAATCGAGGAGCAGTGAGCTGCCTTCTCCCTTCCAAATGAGTCCCTCTGATGTGATATGTAACCTCCTCCCAGCATAGTAAGAGAAACCAACGTGATTATTGACGACTCTTTGCAGGGACTAATGCTGCGCCCATATGCAGCTCTGACAATGTGCACTGATACTGTCAGCTTAATGCTCACTCCCAAGCTCCTGCTTTTGCCACTATATCAATCCATCTAAGCCACATGCAAGTCAGAAGATTGAAGAGTGCTTTTTAACGGTTTAGTCGGTATACCAACCTGTTTGTGAGGGACGAAGGGTTCAATCAGAAAATTCTTCAGGATTCCCTTAGCATTAGCAATCTGTAGGCAGAAAACAAGACAGACACCAATAAATACTTGTCCCATATCCACATTTATGATAGCATAAGGCAAACTTTGAGAATTAACACTACTCTAAAACCACTTCCAATCACCTCTCCATTGTGTTTCCTGGGGAACCATACTCTTCCCTACAGCGAGGTCCCAGGAACTGTCCTGCGTAGGTGCTTTCCCGCTATCCAAAAACCAAGTATCTGGGCTCGAGGGGCATGGCCATGGGAGGTACCCCTGCTCCTGAGGACACTGCTCCAGGAGCCAACATCAGTGGTCACGATTCCTTGGCACAGTCTTTCCTTTAGATGTGGTTGTTGCATTGTGCTAATCAGCTATTTCAACACCCATCATTTTCCCGACAGGCAGGCGCACAAGATGCAGTTGCCTGCTGTTTCATAACGACCTTCAGGCAAGCCTTACTGGCTCGGCTGCCCAGTGTGATGCTGGAGCCAGCAGCAAATCAATCACAGTAGAGCCAAGGCACCAGCCTCATTGAAGCAGCAGAACTCTATCAGCTCCCGAAACACAGCAGCTGGGATGGCAGGCATTTCTTTATCATTAGCATTGCAGTAGCATTCCCAGAAGAATAAATATTACAAGACAGCACCAATCTAAAATAACGACTTGAAGTAACACTCAGCCATCAGCCAAAACACTGGCTGGCTACAATCAGAGGACAATTTTATGACAGCTTCTATACTTGTCTTGTTAAATCCGCCTTGGGTATTAAAGTGAAGCAACTATGCTAACTAGACACAGCATTTGAGCTATCAACTGATGATTCCCTAGTGGAAGGGATTTTCAAAATTGTACTAATTCCTGCCGAGCTCCTGCTACACAGGCCCTACACAGCAGATGGTAGCAGGGGGCACCGAGTTAACATGGTGTGTCATTTAACAGCGCTTGTTTACCAAGAGGATGGTCACATGTGTGACAGTTTCTTACTTGCTTTGGCATCAGAATAACACGCCTTTTAAACTACTGTAATCAAGAGAAATACCTGCACACCAGCTTCTATCATGTGAGTATACAGAAGACACAGAACAAAAGCCTTATGTTTTTGTTGCCGAGGTGGCACTCACCGTGGTTTCTTGGCCCAAACGCTGTTTGAGCCAAACCTTCACCTGATCCAGAGTGAGGTTAATTCCAACCAGTCCAAGCTTCCCACGTCGCTTGATTAACTGATCTGGCTTCACCACTAAACGCTACAACATTGTGCAAGAGGGATTAAAAGAAAAAACAATTAGAAAGTGATTTTGGTTGAGATTCTCTGCAGATGGTGAAGTGAAAACTTCAGCAAATTCTATACAGCAAGTGTTGCTGCAGAGTTCCTTTAGTTTCTTGGCTGCTGCCTAATGTGCTACAGTTGTTAAGCCAATGCATCTCCTGGTACAACCTGCCTGCAAATGCTTTTTTTTCTCTCCCACCTCTGTACTTTGAGAAGAGCTGCCTTATTTCTCCTCAGAGGTGGCTGTACATCAGCAGAGACTGAGGCGACAGCTTGTTCTAGTTTTGTTGTTTTTTTTGTGAACTTAACTCTTTCAATGCAACTGCTAGCATGGTGTTTAGCTACTCCCTTTCCATAAAAATTCACGCTGAATAGCATTCAGCATCCCATCACTTTTGAAAACAGTCTTTGTAAGACACATCATGAAATTAATATTTCTCTGTGAGCAGAGGCTCATAAGGAGAAACTACCAGAGACATGGGATGCCAACCACAAGCACGCAGTCAGCTGCTTATGAAGAAAGCTGCTGTCACTACATACTCCACACAAGAGACTGGCTAGGACCAGAGTCATGCGCATTTTAGTCAACTGACAGTGACTCTTTATAAGATACCTAAAGAAGGCTGTTCCTAGGTAACACACTTATCTCTAGCTTGCAATTTTTTTTTTTTTGGATAAGAAATGAGTGCTATTCTCCTATACAGTTAGGGCATCCTGGAATTTCAACAACCTCTAGTACAGAGCCAGAGCATAACATATTGCAGTGCAGAACAGTGATAGGGATCTTTCTGCTGGACCCTGTAGTGCCTTCTAGTGTTACAGGAGTCTGCCTTAGAGGATAAATATGATCCTCGATCCCTTTGGGTCTCTGCAAGTCTCAGATGGACTGCTGATATTTTTCAGCAACTCACTCATGCAGCTGAGTACAGAGCATTTAATTACTCAGTGTAGGGCTTCTATCAGTCAGTAAGTAAAGGGCTATGAAACATTCATCTTCTATAACCAATAACTTAATATCATTAGCCATGGGAGAGGAGCCAGATTGGACAGCAAATACAAAGAGCTCTGGATATGTTTTTCCCTACAAAAAGTACACTACTATGAAACAAAGAAGTAAAATGTCTTGCACAGAAAAACAAAATGAAGTTTTACCTGACATTTTGCTTGGACACAGGAAATTTAAACAATTTCCTAACTGAAAGTCAAAGCTAGATGAGGAAAAAGCACTCCGTGATTTCAGAAAGTAAGGGTTCAAACCGCTAAGCAAGTAAGGGTTCAAACCCTGCCAGGCAGGGACTGATGCCTCAAGAGACTCTTCCTTTGAATTAGCCTGTTTACCTTCTGTGGGGTCATTAGCAGCTTCTCATTTGCAGATCTCTGCTTGTGTATTTCACTAACCCCTTAAGTGAATTTTATAATCAGATCCCCTAGAAGGTGATATAACAGCCTTGAAGCAAGGTTTGTTTCTTCATCAGTGTTGCAAGCGTTGCAGAGCAGCAACGATGACCGGTCCTTCAGGAAAGGTCCCGAGTACACAGTTCTGGTTGCAGCCCGCACAGTGTGCCCTCCCCGACCGGGAGCAGCCTGGGGGGGCAGAGTTTTGGCCGGGGCTCAGCCCCCCCAGGAAGGCAAGTCACTCTCCTTACCTCGCTCAGGAGCCAGGGGTGGTCCTGGGTGAGTCGCGCCCAGTCGGTGTCCGGGGTGACTCGGGCATACTTGAATCGGTTCTGGATGGCGGAGGACGTGCAGATGTACTTATACAAGAACTCCTTCCCCGTCTGCTCAGAGATGGCTTTGGCTGACATGGCTACCTAGTCTGGATTGAAAAGCAATTGATTAAAGAAGTAACCATGAGGAGAGTACAGTTCTCACAGATAACTTCCAGTCACCTAGCTTAGTGTGAATACAAAGCAAGTAGAGCATAAGGCTACGAAACTCACCTGATCAAGCAAGAACTACTGTGCTTGCTCAAAACTTCTATTCCATTCAACTGCCGTGAACACTATTTCAGTCCAGCCTTGCCTGCAGGGAAAGGTATAATCTTTGCAGCTTGCCCCAGCTACCACTGTGCCTTTTACCAAACCTGCAGCTCTGAGCATCCCCTTCTATCTGTGGGAATGCTCAGTTAAAACAACTTGTTTCAAACTACAGAGCACCCCAGGCTTGTTGTGGGATCTGTGTAACAACCATTTCTTCTAGTTCAGTACCAAGGAGTGACAAGGCAACAGAATAGAAAAACTTCCCTCCCACTTCTTTTCTTATGGCATGCCACATCTCCAGTCTGAGCTTGACTGCAGGCAGGTTAGTAATACGCCATCCATTAGAAAAAGGGGATAAAAAAAATGTTACCAGTATTACCAAAACCCCCAAACAGAATGTATTTACATCACTGGTTTTTTTTTTGTTTTGGGACCTAGGAGTCTTGAGAGCAGTCCTACAAAATAAGATGCTCAACATCACAAAGATGATTAAGGTAAGAGAGTTTTTGTTGTTGTTGTTAAAAGATTTGGAAAAAAGTGTTGAATGTTCCTAGTCATGCACCTTTCCTGAAAATGGCTTTCCTCTTTTTCAGAGAGTACATTCTAAGCTGACGTAAGTAAATGATTTGATCTCAAAGCTGTAATTTTTCTTTCTTAGATGCAGCAAAGTCATATATGTCAGAGGTATTTCTTTTTAACTGCAGTAAAAAATTATTTAAAAGAATACTTCATCCCAGTGAACCCGTCTGCATGCGTCAGACATCAGATCTGAGTCTTGTGACCAGTCAGAGCTCAACAAGTGTTTTCGCTTTTTCCAAGGGGTTAGACTGCTGACAGAAAAGCTTGAGCAGTGGCTTGTGCTGAATTCTGAGTGACTGGAGATCATGTCAATGTTCCCCAAGCACAACCAGTGTGGCAGGAGATACAAAAGCACACTCAGGATGGTTTCTGGGAGAGCTGCAAAGCGGAAAGGCACAACCATAGAAAAGAAAAGCTTCTCAAATTCCATCGATCTGGAAAGTGAAGTATTTGAACAAGTCAGTGAAGACTGACTAACTGCCCATGCCATCACAAAATAGATCTGTTTAAAGCCCACTGAGGAAAACAGTTTAAAGATCCCACGGTTATTTCTTGTGCCACCTTCGGGCTAATAACCACTAGTAATCAACTGGGTTATTCATCTTATACACAAGCACAGAACATGCCAGGGAATAGTTAGCCCTCACTGGAAATAAAGACCCTTTGCCTTAGGGCCAGAAGAAAGTCTTGCCCCTCCTACCCCCACCCCTCCCCCCCAAAAAAGAGGGAAAGATTTATTCTGCAGAAAAAAAATGGAGGAAGAGGCAGGCTGCATTCTCTATATGCGTCTGGAATGGAATAGGTTGGACAAACTAAGTACCATTACTGAAAACTGTTAACTAGGCTTAAGAACCAGCAATCAAATTTGCTGCTAACATCTTTTCAAATGCAATTCACGTTTTAAAATAGAAAAGGAGAAACTACAGAAAGGGCAAAAGATGTTAAAAACCAGCGTTCCTGTTTTCAGAGAACTAAATTGTTGTATGTAAAACTTCAACATGATTGCAGTGCAGATTCCAGCTTCACCCCATTTCAAAACAACATCAGACTATTTCCTAAGCAAAAATAACACCAGTGCTGAAGTCAGCATAGCGTAAGGAGAGGGGACATCTAATGAACAAGAGAAAGGAGACCAAGCACATTTTGTTTGCCTGGTCCTGCAAAGCAAGATACGCATCCTGCCATTCAGTCCTCTGGTGCAGCCCCATTTAACCTAACAGCCCCCACAAGTGCTACGCTGATGCTGCTGTGTTTTAGTTTTGTTTGCTCACTAACACCCATTCCTAAAATACGTATGCTGCTCTTTGGAGGTGCTGTGGGAGTAGAGTTGTCTGAAAAAAACAAACATTGGCAGCCATTGAGTTATGTCAAATCCTGGGGCTACGAGCAGCCACTCTGCAGTAGCTTTAGAAGCAATCTAGAACTTCCATCTGATGTCCCTAATTAATAAAAGACATGGCAACATTGAGGTAACTCATTGATATATACCACTATCAGCAGCATGTATCAGAGGTCAGTGGAAATGCTGGGTACCAGTGCATTACACATTTTGAGCTGGAATGCATACTGCATAACTCCCTTAGGCAGGCTGCAATTCTAGCCATAAGCCAAGCGTGGACACTGAGGCTGGACAAACGTTCATCTCTTCTTGGTGTTCAACCACCACAGCTTTCTCAAAGGATAGGGACTTTGAATGGAAGGAAAGGAAGCACAAACTGTAACTGAAGTGTTATAACCAGAAGCAAAACATGTAACAAGGGGAAGCAATCTGCAATACCCCCAGACACATCAAAAGGGAGCTGGCTTGCAGATGTCTTCTGGGCTTAAGGAGCAGCTAGATATTTGCTGTACAAAATCCAATCCATTGCCAAGTACAGTTCGCTACCCATCTTTGCCCTGCAAATGCCACAGAACTGCAGGAGTGTAAACTGTGTTGTAATCTGCATTAAAAATTCAAACGTTAGAGTTGTTTTGACTGCTGAACCTTTATTAGCAAGGAAGCTGCGAGAGACAGAATGGTTTAACCACTAGAAACCAACTAGAGTTTGCTGCATCAGACTAAGAAGAATCTCAAGCTCGTTTGCAGGACTGGTTCACATCTGTCCTTTGTTAATAGTGGATCAGTTTCACCGTACCATTCTGAGACAGCTTCTTTTCTTATTTAAGAGGCACTGTCTATGCATCAGAACAGCATTACCAAAGAGAATATGCCAGCTTCTCTGACCAAAGGCTTACAGCTTTCTTATATGGTCAGCCACAGGTCAGCTACAGAAGAAGACTGTCCAAAGCTATAAAGGTGGCTGTATGTTGGCCTGGTGGTTGGCAGAGCTGTAAAACACACTTTATTCTGCAAACATGCACAAACACATTCAAGTCCCTCAAACACCACTCTGCTACCTTGCTACAGCTGCACACACATTACACTAAGTCATCTGTACCATACTGCTCAAAACTTTCCATTACAATTTTCACTTTAAAGCAGTGCTATTTTTGGGAGCAAATCCTGCTCCCGAGTTACCTGCAGCTATTTATTTTGTCTGGTAGGAAGCTGGAATACCCTTGCTTTCAAAGCCCTTAGAAATACATTAACTGCCTACTCTACAATATGCTAAAGGCCAATCTCAGACAAAAAGTGCCACATTTCATTGCAGTAAAAGCAGATGGATAAAATAAAATGGCAAACATATTTCTTAATCTTAAAGGAAAAAAAAATACTAAGTATTTTGCATTTCTCCAAGGTGACATGGAGCCTCTAAACAATACTGCAGATCTTCAATCCACATTTACAAATTAAAACAATCAAAAGCTGGTGTTAGCTAAGCCAATGAACAAGATACAATTGTCTGCAATTGCAGGAAACTGGACCCAATGACCTAGGACATCCCTCAGGTCTTATTAAAAAGTCCTGTTAAAATAAAGTCAGTTGCAATAACAGTGACATACATGAGATTGCTTAAACCTGAGGGACATTCAGTACAGTGGGTTCCCACAAAGCACGGCACCTTACTGGACTCCTTTATGCTGTCTGTATTCTGCTGCTCCTCCAGTTTCTTTATTTCATTACCCCAGTATCGTTATTGCAAAAGTGACATAAAGAGAGAAAACCTAGAAGATTATTAGGATAGGAACAGATGAAAAATGTCAGAATCCTTGTGTCATGCTAGCTGTCCCATGGCAACAGAACAGCAGGAATGATGCTGTTCAGGCTATGTTTTACTGAGACATTTCCCAGTGCATTAGCAAGTCTTTAATCATGCCCCTCACTCAGTTTTTCCACCGCTCCAACCCAGCCTTTCTCATGGGATAGACAGCACGAAACAATTGCTTCAGTCTGCTGAACTGGTAAGCTAAAAGATCAGCAGAAAAAAATCCATAGGGCATCAGCAGTTCCTAGCTGTATGTGCTTGTGCAGGTCCCTCATCAACCAGAGAGACATAATCGGAGCGGACTCCATTAACTGGTTGCATCAGTTCTGCAGACACTGAGCAGGAACACTGACTGCAGGTCACCACAGAGCTGGGGAAAAGAATCCTTGCAGTTTCCCGGACTGTCATCTGTCCTGGATGGTCTTATCTTCAGTCATGCTGAGCACCTGCAGTACTAACTGATGCTGATGAGAGCAAGGGATGCACCTCAGGAGAAAAATGGGTTGGGGGCACAGAAGATCCCTTTCTCCATACGAAATACAAACTACAGTGTAACGTTCTCTTCTACTGATTCACTCCCAAGACACTGCTCTTTTCATGATTCATTCATTAAGACTGAACTGCAATTTTCTTATGACTTTAGGCCTCAAATCTTGCAAATGCCACACATACAATGGTAGATTCGTGTCAGCAGCACAAAATGCCATTTAAGCTTTTAACGTGTATCCTCCGCTGCGCAGGATTTTGGATAGAAGCAGATGAAATTAATGATTTCTAACCTATAATGCCTCCCTGGGCTCCCTGTGATGATTTGCTGGCCATTCTACAAGTTCTGTAGGGCCAGCGGGGTCAGCTCTGAGGTCAGCCCAAGCTACAAGGACTGTTCTCGTGTTTGAAGGATGCTGTGCAAAGGATGATGTGCAAATAGTCTACTCTGCAAGAGGAAAAAAAAAAAAGAAATTAAGGACACTGATTTTTTCCTTAAACCCTTTCTGGTCTCAGAGGTGTAACTCAATGAGCTTCACCAGATCACGTTCATACAGAACAGTGCTCACATGCATGGAATTTACTTATATCCAGATCACACTCAACTCCAGTCATACCCAAGAGATGCTTTTATTGTGAGAAAAGCACTTCTACTAACTTCAGTAACGATTTCATGCCCTCTCTTCCTGAGAATTTTAAGCCACACTGTAAAGCAGCCTTCCCCCTTCATCCCGGGTCATTTATTAACACAGTTCAAGATCAGCTAATATTTCCTGCCCACAGCAGCATGAAAAGTTACGTCAGCTTCCACCTGGCAAACATGCTTGCTTTCATCGGAGGACATAGAGGGGGCTCGAGGAAAGAGGCCCCGTGGCAGTCAGCCAACTTCACAGGTCAAGAAAGCTCAGCGCTGTGCATTATGAAATGCCTGGCACTGTTCTGGTGTGGTGCAAGCAGGTATCACTCGCTAAGGTGGTGAGCGGGTTGAATGCCCAGCTCTGGAGCACGTTCCCTGCAGACGTGGAACCTTTGAAAAAGGAAGTGCAGCCAGGGAGAAGGGCAGACTGTGAACCAATTTAAGTCACGTTAGTGGAGATCTGGAATTCTGTGTTTAAAAGTCAACTTATTCTGCAACTTTGTGCAAAGTTCTTAGCACTTTTATTCCTTACATTCTTCTGCATGTCACTTGGGAAACGGACAGTAGCAGTGTGCATTCTGGCCCGTGTGGCTGTCCTCCACACTGGGTCCCACTTCAAGGGACGCGTTAGAAGTAGGAATAAAGCTGCTAGCTGTAGGATGGAGAGTGCACCTTCTGCACGTTCATACAGAAATCTCGTGCAGAAAACTCTACAGGGTTTGAAGAACAATGTTAGACAGGAGAGCCAATATTCTGAGTTCCAAACCCAATTAAGGAAACAAAGCAACTACAGAGATCTAAAAACAATATATTCAGAATGCATATGAGTTTCCAGTCTTTAGATGCTCTGCCAGACAACAAATACAGTTTAATAGAGGGAAACATGAAGCCTGTACAAAAGGAAGAGAACTTCCAAAGCAGCAAGATAAACAGCAGGTGTTTGTTTGCAGGTAGCAAACAAAAAAACTGCTGGAAGTCAGCCATTTCACAGCTCCCGGAGCTGTCAGCTCCGCAGAAAGCAGGAGAGACACCCAGGCTATTCACCCTTCTGCTAATACAAAAGCGAGAATGGAAGGAGATCCCAGAACAGGTGCTACCTTCCCAACTACCACAAATGGATTTTCATTCCTGAAGCGGGGTACACATGTGGGTGGTGGTGTTCCTGGATCTGGGATGAATGGAATGAACGTGCAGCGACGAAGCCTGGGTCTGCTGCCGGCACGGACAAGAGCCCCTTCTCCCAGCTCCTGGTTAAATATTCGCGCCCCGTCCGGCTCAAGCAGAGCGTGCCTCGGAAACACGCCGGCCAGGCGGGCTCACGGACACGAGCATCCTTGTTCCTTCAGATGAGCAAACTTCAGCTGAAAGGCGGAGCGACTGCCTCAAGGTCAGGGAGGCGGCGTGAGCGGGGAGCGCGGGGCTGCCGGCCCCGGCCGGCCCCGGGACTCCCCCGGCTGCGCTGCCGCTACNCGCTACCCGAGCGACGCCGCGGCGCTCCCCGCAGGCCGGCCCCCGCCGCCGGGAACCACCAGGAACACTCGGAGCAGCGCTACCGGCTCCTGCCTCCCTACGGGGACGCGCAGACATCTCCCGCCCGGGCCGGGGAGGCGCTGCCGGGCTGCCCGCCCCGCGCCGCCGCCGCTCGCTCCCGGCCGAGCA